>WNWK01003236.1:97500-174766 GCA_009830355.1 Cherax destructor | reverse complement strand
AAATGGATACAAACAGTGAAACAACAAAGCATAACGTAGTTTATGAAGGCTCGGAGACATTGTGGGAAGGAAAACAAAAGACTGCGCCTGGAGTGTGTTCGAGGTCAACTACCGCAACCGGTCCCAGACCAGGCCTGCTGGTGGATGACCTTATCAACTAGGCCACTGGAGCTAGCTACACGAAGTCCATCGTGTGCACCACAGCTCGGCTAATCAAGCACTGACTTCAGAAGCTTATCCAGCTCTCTCTCTCTCTCTCTCTCTCTCTCTCTCTCTCTCTCTCTCTCTCTCTCTCTCTTGAAGACAGCCAGGGAATGAAGGATGTAGAAAAGTCTTAGCCCATTCACACTTAAGTGAGTTTTCGTTTCTTGCTTTTCATTGAAGGTATTTTGCAGTGCCTGCCAAGACCTCTTACAGCCATAGGGAATGATGTGTCTGCATACCTGAAGGTTCTGAGGCTTATTTCACCATAAATTTCCAAATATATTTTATAATTTATTTTCTTGCTTACTTTCCAAGTGGTATAGATCAGGGGACTTCAGACGTTCCCAGTAATTTAGGTAATTAACTGAACTATGCGAGCAGTGAAAGTTCTCTGCACATTCTCCAGTTCTGTCATTTCGCCTGCCTGGAAGACGGTGCTGTTACAGTACAGCAAAATTCAAACCTAGAGAACCGAAAGAGTATCATCACCAAACGATATCTTGTTTGAAGGTTCTACTTATCCAGCCTGATAGACCTTATGGTTGTGATAGTGACACTGTTGTGACCCTTCAGAGTGAAGGCCTCTGACATAATCTTACCTAAGTCAATACTGAGTGTTTCGAGTTGTTTATACTCGTTCCGGTCTATTATAATCATGGAGGAGCGCTAAACCCATAGGATTATACAGCGCATCTTGGTGGGAGGGTGGAAGGTATTCAGGCTCAATTCAGGGAACCAGCTTACACATCCAATTCCCTAGATCAAGAGCTCATCACCAGCGTCAAGGAACCTCCTTTGAGGGGTTCCGGTCTATATTTTCTCAATCTTTCGATAACGGAGTAGTAAGTGAATCTTGTTCTTATTGAACATCATATTGTTGTCAGTGGCCCCAGGAAGACTTTGGTTTTATCATCTTGGAGGTTTACTGTGTCCCCAGTGGATGCCACTCTAATAGATTCTAGTATCATCGGCAAAGGATGATGCGGTGTTATGATTTATGCCTTTATCGGATATGAGAATGAACAAGAGAACATAGATAAGTACTGTGCCTACAGTAGCTTCCGATTTCTCTCTGTTCACTATTACACTTTGGGTTATATTCATTTAAATATTAAATATCTATCTGCCCACTTTTTCCATTTATTCATTTTTCATGCATTTTCTGGGTTACTACACCATGGCTACATTTCACAAGGCTTTTGCAAGGTCTGTGTACGCTTACATTTGCATTCAGTTTTCTTCCACTGCATCCAAAACCATGTCGTAATGGTCAAGAAACTGCCTGCGAGAGGCAGGAGCAACCCGCGGCAAATCCATGCTGCCCTGGGTTGTGCACTTGTTGAGATTCCATTTGATAAGCTATCTTGCTTCTTAAAGACTCTCTCCAAAATTTTCATAATGGGACGTCAGAACTATCGGTCTCTTAATTTTTGTTTGCTATTAGCTTTACTGCCACCTTTGTGGAGTGGAGCAACGTCAGTTGTTTTTAAATTTAAGGACTGTGGTTGATTCCCGAGTCGAAGCTCCTCTTCCACAGAATATTCAAGGCACCAAATGGTGACTTCTTGCCATTCTTGAATATGGAGTCCCACAAGTCCGGGCCTGTGCGAGAGTGCAGGGGAATGCTACTGAACAATGTTATTGTAGAAGAATTCTTGAAGCTCAATTCTAAATGAGTAAGCTAGTATATATATTTTTTAAATAACATATATAAGGGGATTCCATATTAATAAATGAATAAGACACATGTATAACACCTGCGTATCTGTATTAAGAAAAGTTCCATCCTGAGTGAATGGAGAATGTTTCGTAATCAAAAGATTGTGGCACTGACATCACAAAAACGAGTCCATCAAAGAAACTTGTGAAGCTGACGTCACACAAACGAACCAATCAAAGAAGCTTGTGAAGGTGACGTCATACAAACGAGCCAATCAAAAACGTGAAGGTGACGTCACACAAACGAACCGGTCAAAGAAGCTTGTAGCAGACGTCCCACAAACAAGCCAATCAAAGAACAAACAGACCAATCCAGGTGCTGGTGCGCTGTCACCGACACATAATCGATGGTGAGTTAACATCCACCCCATCAAACAACACCCACCCCATCAAACATCCATCCATCAAACAACACCCACCCATCAAACATCCACCCCATCAAACATCCACCCCATCAAACAACACCCACCCTATCAAACAACACCCACCCTATCAAACAACACCCACCCTATCAAACAACACCCACCATATCTAACAACACCCACCCCATCAAACAACCACCCCCATCAAACAACATCCACCCTATCAAACAAAACTCACCCCATCAAACAACATCCACACCGCCAAACAACACCCACCCACATCAAACAACACCTACCCCATCAAACAACACCCACCCCCATCAAACAGCACCCAACCAAATCAAACAACACACCCCATCAAACAACACCCACGCCCATCAAACAACACTCGCCCCATTAAACAACACTCACCCCATCAAACAATACCCATCACATCACACAATACCCACCCCATCAAACAACACCCACCCCATCAAACAACACCCACCCCATCAAATAACACCCACCACCATCAAACAACATCCACCAAATCAAACAACACTCACCCCATCAAACAACATCCACTCTATCAAACAACACACACCCCATCAAACAACACACACCATATCTAACAACACCCACCCCATCAAACAACCACCCCCATCAAACAACATCCACTCTATCAAACAAAACTCACCCCATCAAACAACATCCACCCCGTAAAACAACACCCACCCACATCAAACAACACCTACCCCATCAAACAACACCCACCCCCATCAAACAGCACCCAACCAAATCAAACAACACCCACGCCCATCAAACAACACTCGCCCCATTAAACAACACTCACCCCATCAAACAATACCCATCACATCACACAATACCCCCCATCAAACAACACCCACCCCATCAAACAACACCCACCCCATCAAACAACACCCACCCCATCAAATAACACCTACCACCATCAAACAACATCCACCAAATCAAACAACATTCACCCCATCAAACAACATCCACTCTATCAAACAACACACACCCCATCAAACAACACACACCCCATCAAACAACACACACCCCATCAAGAACACACACCCCATTAAACAACACCCACCCTATCAAGCAACACTCACCCCATCAAACAACACTCACCCCCATCAAACAACACCCACCTTATCCAACAACACCCACCATATCTAACAACACCCACCCCCATCAAACAACACCCACCCCATTAAACAACACCCACCCCATCAAACACCCACCCCATCAAACACCCACCCCCATCAAACAACACCCACCCTATCAAACAACACGCACCATATCTAACAACACCCACCCCCATCAAACAACATCCACCCCATCAAACAACACCCACCCTGTCAAACAACACACCCCATCAAACAACACCCACGCCCATCAAACAACACTCGCCCCATTAAACAACACTCACCCCATCAAACAATACCCATCACATCACACAATACCCACCCCATCAAACAACACCCACCCCATCAAACAACACCCACCCCATCAAATAACACCCACCACCATCAAACAACATCCACCAAATCAAACAACACCCACCCCATCAAACAACATCCATTCTATCAAACAACACACACCCCATCAAACAACACACACCATATCTAACAACACCCACCCCATCAAACAACCACCCCCATCAAACAACATCCACTCTATCAAACAAAACTCACCCCATCAAACAACATCCACCCCGTAAAACAACACCCACCCACATCAAACAACACCTACCCCATCAAACAACACCCACCCCTATCAAACAGCACCCAACCAAATCAAACAACACACCCCATCAAACAACACCCACGCCCATCAAACAACACTCGCCCCATTAAACACTCACCCCATCAAACAATACCCATCACATCACACAATACCCACCCCATCAAACAACACCCACCCCATCAAACAACACCCACCCCATCAAACAACACCCACCCCATCAAATAACACCTACCACCATCAAACAACATCCACCAAATCAAACAACATTCACCCCATCAAACAACATCCACTCTATCAAACAACACACACCCCATCAAACAACACACACCCCATCAAACAACACACACCCCATCAGAACACACCCCATTAAACAACACCACCCTATCAAGCAACACTCACCCCATCAAACAACACTCACCCCCATCAAACAACACCCACCTATCCAACAACACCCACCATATCTAACAACACCCACCCATCAAACAACACCCACCCCATTAAACAACACCCACCCTATCAAACACCACCACCACATCAAACAACACCCACCCTATCAAACAACACCCACCATATCTAACAACACCCACCCCATCAAACAACATCCACCCCATCAAACAACACCCACCCTGTCAAACAACCACCCCATCAAACAACATCCACCCTATCAAACAAAACTCACCCCATCAAACAACACCAACCCCGTCAAACAACACCCACCCCATCAAACAACACCCACCCCATCAAACAACATCCACCCACATCAGACAACACCCACCCTATCAAACAACACCCACCATATCTAACACCACCCATCCCCATCAAACAACACCCACCCCCATCAAACAACACCCACCCTATCAAACAACACCCACCATATCTAACAACACCCACCCCATCAAACAACACCCACCCTATCAAACAACACCCACCATATCTAACAACACCCACCCTATCAAACAACACCCACCGCATCAAACAACACCCCTTCAAACAACACCCACCGCATCAAACAACACCCACCCCCATCAAACAACACCCACCGCATCAAACAACACCCACCCCCATCAAACAACAACCATTCCCATGAAACGACACACACACACACACACACGCACGCACGCGCGCGCGTTTACCGGATAAAAAAACAGTTTTCCACAAACTAAAATATTAAATCATAAGATTCGAGGTGTGACTCGGTACTTACCTCAGGTTGGCCTCACATGTACACCTGAGCTGGATATGTTTGAGCTCATTAACAAGAACATGATTAGTGGCAAACACCTGCATACCAAGTATACACCAGTGTTTCACTGAATGTGTGTGTGTGTGGGGGGGGGGGTAGGAGTGGGATAGCAAAGTTAAACTGCAATGTTTGGTATATTGAGTTATAAATATCTCATTATGTATAAAAATAAACAGGTATAAGACAAAGTAGTGGCTACAGAATATGAAGTTTTGACCACGGTTGAGGAAGTGAGGGTTGAGGTGGGGAAAGGTGTGTTGAAAGTCTGTTAATTAATTTCAGTGTATTATTTTGACATCAGGAGACAAAGGCGTCTCACATGTACATGTCTGGGTGGGTTCTTGGTACTTATGCTGAGAATAAGAGAAAAGATTCTGCGCGATTGCCCTTTATACATAAAATTTGTTCTTGATATTAAGTATTTGAAAGTAATAAGCAGATAAATGATGCAACAAATTATGGTAATACAAATTCAGTACGACAATATAACATTAGTGGCAAGCACACACCCGTCGCAAGTATGGAGAAGCCTTGCTTTATTACTTAGACGACGACAGCAATAACAAAAGCAAAGGGTATTTATTCAGAAGTGTTTATCAGGGTATATTCATGGTTATCTTTTTCTTTGTATATACACAGAGGTATCTCTAAGGGTATATAATCAGTGTGTATCTCGTAGGGAATGTACACCGCAGGGCTTACTTTATGCAATATATGACAAGGATTGGTCTTTGATGATAATGTCCACGTCTAATTGAATTGTAACCTAATGAACCTAGTTATTTATACTTTAATTACGACTTAAGAAGTACTAGTAATCAAACGATGCCACATACGCAAACACACAATGCCAGAAATGCAGTAGATGACACCAAAATAGATATAGCTAACCCCGAGATAACAGATATAATAGAGATTCCTCAAGTGATACCAGTGCAGCGCATGATGAATACTTAGTTGGCAGAGCTGAGCAGTGAAGTGGGAGATGCATATAACCACTCTGGGGAGAAACTTGATTGGTGGCCGTAGGCATTATTAAGCATGCTGGTAATGTTACTACTTCTTTTCATCCTTTTTGTGTATTTATAATCCTGTACACATTCAAGCATTCCCTCGTATACAATTATGCAATAAGAATGTACTCAACATGTACGTACACTACCAGGAACACATGCACATATACACGCACACACGCCCTTAGTTTCATGATATATAATGGAAATAAGAGAAAATAGAAACAAACTGCATGGAAAATATTAATAGTCTTAAAACGTCAGAGATGATCTTGGAGCAATTGTAGACAACAGATTATCAACGGAATACTATATACGTAATATAACAACTTTTTTTCTATTCTGGTAAACTATAAATTACGGCAGCTTTCAGATATAGTGATAGTGAAATGCTGATTACTAAAAAATATTCACAGCATATGATAGCTCATGATTAGAATATGCATCTATAGAATGTCTGCACCAAAAAAAAAGCTCACATCAAATAAATTCAAAGAGATGTCTACCTGAGTTAAAGAATATGAATAAAAACTGGAAAATCTGAAAATACTTTCGCTGATAAATACAAATAACAGATGAGGAGACATGACAAAATACTAAACGGCAGCACTGATAACAATAATTTAAACTAAAAAAAAGTGCTGAGGAGACGATATGAAATATTTCTTCACAGAATTATTAGTATACCTTGTTAGGTAAAAGAACACAAGTGCAACTAATGTGACATTTTATTGTGGCAACGTTTCGCTCTCCAGGAGCTTTATCAAGCCGTTAACGGCTTGATAAAGCTCCTGAAAAGCGAAACGTTGCCACAATAAAATGTCACATTAGTTGCACTTGTGTCCTTTTACCTAACATATTGTCGGTAATTCTACCAACATTAATATTAGTACCCTGCTGGGACGGTGTGGAAGAGGAGGCAGTGTGCGCTGCAACCTGGAAAACTTAAATGTGGTAGCTAAACATTGAAGAAGGGACATCACGACTTTACGTTGGCTCATGTAAATACAAACATGTAATCAAAACAACATTTCTCAGTTTAACGTTAGTAAGAAAGTGGAACCCGTTAGGAGTGAAAGGAAATAAAGATAAACGTCTTATGACTATTTGTGGTTATGAGTTTTTGAGTGGTAGTTAGGTAAAAAACAAATATTAGTTTGAGAAACCATTATTAAGGATACAACATTTCGTTCAGGGCAGGACAAAGTCCAGTTCTGGATGAATGTTTGTAGCGGTAATAAAAGTTTCCCTCACAGAGTAAAAGACCACTCCGATAGCGACATATGGATAACTGGGTATAGCTTATTTAGATGGGTTATATTAATGTTGGTAAAATTACCGACATGTTTAAATGGGGCTGGAAAAACAGGCAACAAAGGGTTAGTCTATGTGTTAAACAGACGTTCATTAGCACTCATTTACTTAACACCTCAACGATGTGGTCTACGTTTTGTTGAATAAAATTGAAAAATTTGAATCTGGTTATCATAATGTCATTATAAACCACTAAATAAAACTTCCCATCAGTTCAAAGACCAACTATTAAAAATTAAAACCCGTCAAACTCTGGCCTAATATACTAGTGTATGGTGACTTCAGTTTAATATATCTTCAGTGGAGGAATGTGACAAATGCTGAAATGGCAGGAGAGTCCCAAGAGCTAGTTTAAATGAACGGTCTCACCCAATCAAAATTATTCTGCTTCTGCAATAATTTCACTTTAATCAAGCGGACAGCGAAACTGACCAGACTGGGAAATACCCTCGATTTTGTATCCAAGAAAAATGAGTACCTGGTCAGAGACGTAACTTTCAAAGACTGCAAATTCAGCCCATAACCTAATAGAGATTCAGACTTGCATATATATTGATTTGCAAAAGCGAAACACGATCAACCACGAGAGGAAGTTCAACAACTTTATCTTCAACAATAAAACATCTACTAGGAACAGATCAATCGTGATCTTACTGAAGTATTCTGGGTAGATGATATGATTAATATGGATTTGAAGCATTTCCTTAGCAGAATAAGCATATAGGCACTAGAGGTATGCGTCAGACACATACCCCAGTGGCAGAGAAGATGCAAATTAGAGAGGGAAAGGGGAGGGGCGGCACACACTACAGAGGAAGGCGACAGATAACAGAGCTTCTCAAAGGATGCAAACTTTGAGACACGAAAGGAAGTATTAGTTAGAGCTCAGACTGAATATGTCTAATGTAGTCCAAGAGAGATAGAACAAAGGGCTATAAATGAAATTCAAAGAAATCCTAAAATTGAGGGCAAAAACATCATCTAGCAACAGGCCACTACGTAAGGCAGGTGGAACATGCACTTATGACAATAGATACGAGTGAAATATTGACTCTGTTCCCTGAACTATTAATCAGTCTAAACGTGACGACCCAAATGAGTTTTTCATGAGCGACACTTTAGACACTCCGACAAATCCTGGGCAAATATTCTCTTAGTGGGATGGATTGTGAAGGACATGCCTAGTATGGGCCAACAGGCCTGCTGCAGTGTTTCTCCTTTCTTATGTTCTTAAATCCGGAATTTTTTACGTAACCCTAATTCCACTTGATTTCAGAGTTGCCAATGTTAGCATGCCCATGCACTCTGCCTCAGGTCCAGACTTGAACTCCACATTCATGAAGAATTGATAGAAGCCCCTATCTCGTGCGCTAAATATTCTATAAAGGATATTGGACATCGGTGCCATCCAGTCACTAAAACCACTGATATAACCCAACTCCAAAAAGGTGGCAATAAAGCAATCATAAAAATTTGTAGACCGATGGTGCTAACATTACAAATCATCAAAATCTTTGAAAGAGACTTAAGCAAGATTGTCAATCACGTGGAATGATAATAACTGTTTAAACCAAGACAGCATGGGTTCAGAACGGGTCGTGTATGCGGACTTTGTAAAAACTTTCGACTACTTGGAAAATGGTGTAAAAGCATGTAAAGTGCACAAAAAGAATAGATCACTAGGAAAATGGGCAGATGTATATTCAACTTCCTAACAAATAGAACTCGGAGAGTTACATTAAGAAGAGCAAACTCGGGGCCTGCCACAGTGAAAAGCTCTGTTCGTTAACGTAAAGTACTCCCCCCACTTTCTCATTTTTATATCCAGTACTGCTATATGCCGTATCCTCCTTAGGATGACGTATCCTCTTTTGTAAATGATACTTGAATTTGTACGAATGGTGCCCATCGAGGACACAGCAATTCTTCAAACTGTTATAAATCACTTTCACCAATACGTATGATGTTTAATGTGGACAAATGTCTATTTCCGTTAAAGATGGAAAAGAATTACAATACAAACTCAATATTTTTATAGAACTGAAGTTCACTGTTAGGGACTTGGCAGTGTCAATGGCAAGGGATCTCACATTCAAGGACCACAACAATGAAACAATGTGTTATCGTAACCCCAAGGAAAATGATTGGCTGGATAACTAGTACACTCAAAACACGATGGAATTATTTACTATACTAACATCCCCCTACAGGTCAGGAGAAATTGCAGAACTGGAAAAATATTTAAAGAATCTCACTGTTCTTATAAATTCAGTCAAGCATCTGAACTACAAGGAACGTTTCAATTCACTTAAACTATTTTAATTGGAATGCAGGCGAGAAAGCTACATCATAATTTACACATGGAAAATTCTAGACGAGCTGGTCCCAAACTTGCACAGCGAAATCACCCTTTATGAAAGCAAGGGGGCTCGGCAGATGTACAGAATACCAAGTTTTTCTTTCACTACGCTCCTTTAGGTATAAGAAGAATTACCATAAAACACCTGGCTGTTTTTAAGAGGGAATTCAATGATTTCCTAAAGTTAGTTTCTAATCAACCCGGCTATGGTACATATATTGGACTGCCTACATCTGGCACCCATAGCCTGAGCGATCAGGCCAGCAACCGGGAAGCTTGATCTTGGACAGAGCTTTCGGAAGGTGAGCCCCGGAAGTGACTACCGGTTGTGTACAGGTATCATAGTGTCTTTCCTCTATTTGATGTCGTATGCCATCATTTACCGGAAGCTAGAGTTTGGCCAGTGCAACTAGGTAGCTCACTCGTCTTTCGCTTGTAGGAAGCCAATCAAGCCTCCCACTAGTCCTTGTGATAAATGATTCACAAGGGTTTAGCGCATCACATATATATGATAGTAATACATTATCTCCAAACACAACTAGGTTAGTATAAACACACAAAAGCACAAAAACCATGAAAATGTTCACCTGAACATTTATGCAGATTAGCTTATATATACAGAAGCACAGCCAGTCCATGAAAGACGAAGATAGCAAACACACCAAAGTAAACTACACTGAGAACCAACCTGAAAGGAAGGATTTTTTTTCCTGTTAACCCAATCAGTGATGAGCCTGGCAGATAAGTTCGGTCAACTGTCGGCAGTTTTAAACTCAAAGATAAAATTTATATTCAGAGTTTTGGTAATGAAGTTTAAATTAAGCGAAAGAAATTTCGAAGGATTTTTTTTTAAGATTTACTTGATTAGCTAAGAGAAGGAATTAGGTTGATATACTGTAGAGCAATGGCTTCAAACGTTAACTACGTGAGATCGAGAGCCTAGGCAGCAAACGTTATGTATACTACGAACGTTATGAAAACATTACAGGTTTCCTGAGTTACAATTCCTCTCCCCCTCCACTTTCTCTCTCCCTCCTCTATCTCTCCTCTCTTTTTTTCACAGGGTTTTACAAGGTGAGGTTAAGGATTCCTAACTTTATTTACTAGCTAAGAGCTGTTACCTACATCAGCTCACTTAAAAGCCTTTTTATTGTTATGAGACATACAGATAGGGAACAGGATGAAGTTGGAGCCATCTGTGGGCCAGCAATTTTGTTTGAGCAATCGACTTTATTTCGTTGATATCGTTATGCTGTACGAACATGTTCCAGACTCGAGTCATCCTAGGAATAAATGATCTCAGATGTACCGATGTTCTGGAAAAAGGTACAGAGTGAAGTTGCTGCTTGCTGCCCGTCTTGTGGTGTAGCTCACTTTTAGCTGTCCTCGGAGTGGAGCCAAGTGTGGTACTTTGACAATGTTGGCCTTGTACATAACAGTAAGGCCGCCCACATCCCTCCTGTGTTGAAGGCTCTGCTGAAATGACAGATCTATCCAGGCTGGGTCCAGGCGAGAGATGAGGCATCTTCCTCTGTTCTCTACTCTGTCAAGAAGTCGCAAATGAGATGGGGGGCAGCCAGTTCAAAAAAATGGACCATACGCAAGGTGTGAGTGTACTTGTGCCTCGTACAGAATCCTGCAGCAACCTCTACTGTCAAGCAGATGCGAGATACGTCGAAGTGCTGTAAGCTTCCTGGCCGCCTTGTTTGCTAAGTTTACAAGGTGGTTCTTCACGGTCAGTTTGGAGTCGAATTTCACCTCTTTCATTCACTGCTCCAGCATTACCATCATGGTGCCTCGAGACCATCATCATTTGTGTTTTCTCAAGAGCAAATGTTACCTTCCATCGTTTACCCCAGGCTGATATTGCTGTAAGCAGGTGATTGATATAGCTTATTATTGGATAAGTAAATGTCGGCATGCAGTCATCTGCATATGCATGGGTGTCTGGGATGAGATGGAGGAGATCGTTGAAGTACACATTCCATAACAATGGCCCAAGCACACGTCCCTGTGGAACACTTGCCTCAATAGGATGTCTTTCTGACTCTGTCCCATTGATAACTACCCTTAGAGATCTACCTTCAAAGTAATCACTGAGGAGACATAGTGTAGAGTCTGCAATTCCCAGTGCTTGCAGTTTTGCAAAGAGTACCTGGTGCCATACTCGGTCGAAAGCACCAGCAATGTCCAGTGCTACTACACAGCGGAGTTTGGATTCATTCAGTAACTGGTGCCACTTAGTGGAGAGGTTTAACAATAGATCAGCAGCAGTCACAAAGTGAGTGGTAGTCGAAAAACTGTCATTTGCCGTGAGATTATTGTCTCAAGGATCTTGCCAGTGATTGACAGGAATGACACTGGTCTGTAGTTGCTGATTTCCGCTCTGCTTCTCTTTTTGTGAACAGGGACTACATTTACCCCCCTCTCTCTCTTTCTCCTCCCTCTCCTCCTTCTCTCTCTTCTCCTCTCCTCTCTCTCTCTCTCTCCCTCTCCTCTCCTGTCTTTTTTTTTTACACAGGGTTTGACAAGGTTAGGATTCCTAAATTTATTGACATGCTAAGAGCTGTTACCTACATCAGCTCATTTGAAAGCATTTTTATTGTTATGAAACATACTAGTAGGGAACAGGATGAAGTTGAAGTCATCTGTGGGCCAGGCCAGCATTTTCATTTGATCAACTGACTTCATCTCGTCGACATCATAATGCTGTACGAATGTGTTCAAGACTCGAGTCATCCTGGAAGTAAATGATCTTAGTAGATGAAGTGATGTTCTGGAGAAGGGTACAACCAGAGTGAAGTTGCTGCTTTCTGCCCGTCTTGTGGTATAGAAGCTTGCTTCTCGCTGTCCTCGAAGTGGAGCCAAGTGTGGTACTTTGACAATGTTGGCCTTGTACATAACAGTAAGGCCACCCACATCCCTCCTGTGTTGAAGGATCTGCCGAAATGACAGATCTATCCATGATGGGTCCAGGAGAGAGATGAGACGTCTTGCTCTGTTCTCTACTCTGTCAAACAGTCACAGATGAGGGGATGGGGGAGGCAGGCAAACCAAGAAAGTGGAGCATACTCAAAGTGTGAGGGTACTTTTTCCTTATACAAAATCTTGCAACCCCTACTGTCAAGCAGATGCGAGATACGTCGAGGTGCTGTAAGCTTCCTGGCTACCTTATTTGCAAGATTTACAACGTTTTTCTTCATGGTCAGTTTGGAGTCAAATTTCACCCCAAGGATATCAACTTCTTCCCCAGGCACCAACACTCTCTCATTCATACTTACTATTTGCTCCGGCATTACCATCATAGTGCCTAGGGACCATCATCATTTGTGCTTTCTCAGGTGCGAATGTTATCTGCCTTCGGTTTCCCCATGCTGATATAGTTCTTAGCTGGTGATTGATGTAGCTTAGAGCAGATGGCATTTCTTCTCTTGGATAAGTAAATGTCAGAGTACAGTCGTCTGCATATGCATGGGATTCTGGGATGAGATGAAGGTCATTGAAGTAGACATCCCATAACAATGGTCCCAGCACACTTCCTTGTGGAACACTTGCCCCAGTAGGATGTCTTGCTGATTCTGTTCCATTGAGAACTCCCCTTAGAGATCTACCATGAAGGTAATCACTGAGGAGATATAGTGTAGAGCCTGCAATTCCAAGTGCTTGCAGTTTTGCCAAGAGGCCCTGGTGCCACACTCGGTCGAAAGCACCAGCAATGTCCATTGCTACCACACAACTGACTTTGGATTCATCCAGTGACTGGTGCCATTTAGTGGAGAGGTTTAACAACAGATCAGCAGCAGAGTAACCTTTCCTGAAGCAATATTGACGGTCACAAAGTAGTGAGTGGTAGTCAAAAAACTCTGTGATTTGTCTTGAGATTATTGTCTCAAGGATCTTGCCAGTGATTGACAGGAGTGACACTCGTCTCTCTCTGTCTCTGTGTCTGTCTCTGTCTGTCTCTGTCTGTCTCGTCTGTCTCTGTCTGTCTCTCTCTCTCTCTCTCTCTCTCTCTCTCTCTCTCTCTCTCTCTCTCTCTCTCTCTCTCTCTCTCTCTCTCTCTCTCTCTCTCTCCCCTCTCTCACACATGCACAAACACACAGAAGGGAAATATGGTGGATATGTTAACGACGTACAAAATACTGTTATGTTTGAGATGGGTTACAGGAACAAGAGGGCACAACTAGAAGTTGAAAACTCAGATGAATCATAGGGATGTTAGGAAGTATTTCTTCAGCCTTATTTGTCAGGAAGTAGAACAATCTGGAGAGTGAAGTAGTAGAGGCGGGATTCATTTAAAAAGAGGTACAATAATGCTCTTGGAGCCGAGAGTGTGTGGATCGAGTAGCGACCAGCGAAGAGGCGAGGCCAGGAGATGTGAACCGACCCCTACAATCACATATAGGTGAGTACACAAACACACGCACAAGCACACACGCACAAGCGCGCGCGCGCGCGCGCACACACACACACACACACACACACACACACACACACACACACACACACACACACACACACACGGCCGAAACATTTCGAAGTGTTTCGTTACACACACACACATACATACAACAGGCCTAGTGTCTAATCGACATGTGCCTAGGACAAAAATGGTAACTAACACAGGAGCTAGGACTCGACCCCTGCAACCACAATTAGGTGAGTACAAACACACACACGCACATAAATAGTAATAAACAGTTGTAACTTTTTCATAGATTTCTGGGGATCGAATCGAGGGCAAGAATTTACAAGCCCGCCGCTCTGACAACCATACTAATGACAACTTCAATAAGAAGGGTTCAGACCCGCCACGGGAAATGTTACCCTTAGTACAAGGTCGCATTTGGTGGCTCTTGTTAACATTTCTCAGTCAAGTATGTGACTTTAAGTTCACATCAGCATGGTTCGAAGATCAGTGGGCTTGTGGAGTCTTTGTTTTAGCTTGATTAATATAATTAAGTTTATGGCTTGCGCAGGCACACAATTATATATATATATATATATTCTGCATGTGGAAGTGGAACAGAATTCTTCCTCCGTAAGCTATGCGTGTTGTAAGAGGCGACAAAAAATGCCGGGAGCAAGGGGCTAGTAACCCCTTCTCCTTTATACATTACTAAAGTTAGGAAGAGAAACTAATGTTTCTCTTCATAACTTTCTCAGACCAGAAGAAGATTCTAGCCTGTGTGCTTTACTTCCCACTTAGTAAAGTCCATGGTGCTTAAACCATTCAGCCTAGATACCTCATAAGTTTGGGTTGCCAGCCGAGGTTAACTGCTGTTTTACAAACAACAGTTAACCAGTTATTTTATCTTGTCCTCCTTTACAATGGTCCACACGTGATAAGAATGCTTAACATTCCGCATATCGAATGTAATTGGAATTTTTATCTCTTTTAGATCTTTGCGCCACATTGTCCACTTAATTAGAGACATGTATAGAAATGATATGAAACATGTTCCATCAGACCAACCCCTTTACAACTTATGATTAAAACTGCTATTTCTGATTTCACAAATTGATTCTATTTATTTTCTTTGGCAGTTGTCAGAACTGACTCGTGAGTTTCCTAACTATCGGGAAAACTCGCAGCAGAGATGGTGATACAACTATATAAACACTGGAAACTCATACCAAGGATGAGGTATGAGTATAATACTAAGAAATGTATACTAGAGAAGAGAGGTATGATTTTGGAAAGAGTAGCGAAGTTCTAAGAAGAGAGGAGGTATGAATTCCAAAGCTCTGAGAACTCATAACAGTTGAAATGCTAGTTTAGTAACATCGGAACTCGGGATGAGTTTGGTAGCACTGAAGAAGTGTGATTTTTAGCAGCACTGGGGAATTCATAACGTAGATATAAATAGGAGATTTGTAGCATTTTTAGGAAAAAAATATTTAAATGTTTTTCTCGCACGTTCAACTTTTATGACTGGGATCAAGATAATAGAGGAGGGCAAGAAAGAAGTGAGTTTGTGTGTGGCAGAGATGGAAGGGAGGTAAAAAAGACAGGTGTGCTAGTGGTAAGATGCATTACGGATGTGTAGTCAGTATTACCAAACAGTTACGATGACATCTCTCGTATGTGTGAAACTAGTGTAAATTACCAAACGACTACACGATACAAAGACACCTTTTTCAATAGCGTGCAGGTGGGTTTATACCACAGGAAATCAACGTCCCATAACCACCATCCCCACTCTTTCTCCTTTCCTCCAAAATCCCGCCTTTAGCGCATTAGAGCATGTAATATCCCTTTTGCGTGCAAATTTTCTGTCGTGTCGAGAAATTTACCAGCTGCTACATCATTATTTCACCTTGGCGTGGTCGCCCGGGGACTGAAAACCACTCGTCTTTGCGGTTTATATAATATAACTTATTTACCTCATCAAGATCCCGGTGGAAATAAGGTCACAGAGCAACTAGTGGTTTAATATCACAGCACCGTCAGTGGTCCAATACCACAGCACCATCAGTGGTCCAATACCACAGCACCATCAGTGGTCTAATATCACATCACCATCAGTGGTCCAATACCACAGCACCATCAGTGGTCCAATACCACAGCACCATCAGTGGTACAATACCACAGCACCGTCAGTGGTCCAATACCACAGCACCGTCAGTGGTCCAATACCACAGCACCATCAGTGGTCCAATACCACAGCACCGTCAGTGGTCCAATACCACAGCACTATCAGTGGTCCAATATCACAGCACCATCAGTGGTCCAATATCACAGCACCATCAGTGGTCCAATATCACAGCACCAGTGGTCCAATATCACAGCACCACCAGTGGTCCAATATCACAGCACCATCAGTGGTCCAATATCACAGCACCATCAGTGGTCCAATGTCACAGCACCATCAGTGGTCCAATATCACAGCACCAGTGGTCCAATATCACAGCACCATCAGTGGTCTAATATCACAGCACCATCAGTGGTCCAATGTCACAGCACCATCAGTGGTCCAATATCACAGCACCAGTGGTCCAATATCACAGCACCAGTGGTCCAATATCACAGCACCATCAGTGGTCCAATATCACAGCAAAGTCAGTGGTCTAATATATCGCCACCAGTGGTCTAATATCACAGCGCCACAAGTGGTCAAAGGTCTCGTGTGAGAGCCTCACACCAACATTTGTCTCAAGGTCCCATGTACGAGTCTTGCACCAACAGTGGTCTCAAGGTCCCATGTACGAGTCTTGCACCAACAGTGGTCTCAAGGTTCCATGTACGAGTCTTGCACCAACAGTGGTCTCAAGGTCCCATGTACTATCTTGTACCTACAGTGGTCTCAAGGTCCCATGTACGATCTTGTACCTACAGTGGTCTCAAGGTCCCATGTACTATCTTGCACCAACAGTGGTCTCAAGGTCCCATGTACGATCTTGCACCAACAGTGGTCTCAAGGTCCCATGTACTAGTCTTGCACCAACAGAGGCCTCTCCGCTAAAAGCCTCGCATTTCATATTAGGCCTCAACCATTACTGCAAGTTTATTTTGATGTAGTGGCTTTAATTTCGTCTGTCATCTAAAGTTGTGCATTATCTAGATTCGGTAAGGAATATACAATAACTTAAGAATTAAGGGAAAAAATGCGCGTGTTGCACTAACCATTTATGAAGTTAATATTCATTAGCTTCTGCCATCTCATCCATTATGGTATTATAATCCCGTTTCATAGCATCTTTGTGTGACTGGGGAGATTTTCGAAAAGCTTTATGTCAGTTTGGTAGTATAGAAAAGCAACATGTAGATGGCAACACGTGCCACCAAGGAAGGTGGATGACAGCCTAAATAACTCAGGTCTCGTGGTGTAAAAGTTGTGACCGCGTGATGCGAATATTTTCCAGCAGTTCCCCTGCGCTTTTATTCCCAGCTTTGTTTTCCAGGTGACCTTTCATAATTTACCGGGCACATTTTATTTTTGAGGTGTTATTAAATTTTAGTTACATCTTTTTTTTAAGGATACCGCATGCAGGAAGAAATATTTCGTTAAGAAAATCAAATATTTATTGGGTATTCTCAGTACCATTTTAATTTGGTTTTAATTGAAGAAATTTGGCTACTTAGGGGTAATATCTGAGAATCTATATTTTTATTAAAAAAAATGAACGATCAAAGGCATTATAGCTGTAATATTTGGTTGTCGACGAATACACGAGAATGGAGATGAAACACGTCTTAAAATGTGAACTGACTTACAGCAGTCTACACACGGTTCCTTGGCAGGGATTAATTCCATTATAAGGGCTGACTCCATCCCAAGGACTGGTTCCATCACTGGAACTGGTTCCAATACATTGGTTCCATCACTGTCACTGGTTCCATGACAGCGACTGGTTCCATCACAGGGACTGGTTCCGTCAGAGTCACTCGTTCCATCACAGGGACTGGTTCCGCCAGTCACTGATTCCATCACAGGGACTGGTTCCATCACATTGACTGGTTCCGTCACATTGACTTTTTCCATAAGTGTCACTGGTACCACACGGACTGGTTCCACCACAGAGACTGGTCCCGTCACACAGACTGGTTCATCAGTGTTACTGGTTCTGTCACAGGCACTGGTTTCGTCACTGTCACTGATTCCCATCACCGAGACTGGTTCCGTCACAAGCACTGGTACCGTCACAGGGACTGGTTCCATCACAGGGACTGGTTCCACCACAGGGACTGGTTCCATCACTGTCACTGATTCCAGCATTGGTATAATTTTTTTCACTATACTCTTTGAAATGCATTTTAAGCACTTCATCATTCAGTTATAAAAACATAAAATATGAATCCTTTCTGAGTATCTAGAAAAGTAAGTAAAAATATTTTTGGCTGCGCTAAGGTGAACATTAGTCAGCAGGCTGGAGGCAGGCACAAGCCGGGCAGGATAACCTGGATACGGTGCCAGGTTGTTTGGTCCTCCTGATATTTATATCCACTAGATGCTGCCTGGCCTGAAGTTTGTTACAATAACTGTGGCAGTAAAAATAAAATCCAAAATCATGTACGTATTTGGAAAAGTTATATATTTTGTTTTATTTCTGAAACCTTTGGCCACCATCATAGAACCATTAAAATGAAATAAGACATGTCGCAAAGGAATACTAATAAATAAAAAAAGTGTATTATTGATGTAAATAGTAAAAATACTATGAATACGACGCAAATTGAAACGTTTTATGCAGAATCTTTTACATTACTAATAATACTAATTATAAAAATATTTATCTTTTCGCATTAGCAAAGAAATAATGCTGCATTTCTTTTAAATCAGCTTATCAGTATCTCGGAGTTCTCTCGTGAATCTTCTTAATAAAAATTACACAAGTTCCAGCATCCCACTCTCAGCTTTATTACGCAGTTTAGGTGCCCCAGCATGCCCTTCTCGGCTTTATTCCAGAGTTGGGGTCCAAGTATTCTCCTCTCAGTTTTATTCCAGAGCTGAGGGTGCTCCCTCATCCCATGTTAGCTTTATCATCCCAGAGTGGAGACACTCCAATATCCTCTAACAGCCTTATTCAATGCATGAACACTCAAGACTTTTCTCAGCCTTTTTCCAAGAGACAGAGATTTTAGCATCTATTCTCACCCTAGGTAAAGGCATTCAGACATCCCATCCCACTCGCTCCGCATCCCAAAGCATGGGAACGCATGCTACCCCCAAAAATATTTTTTTTTCCGGATCTTGGAAATTTAAGAATGTTCAACTAGCCTTATCCGGAAACGGAGAGGACTCGCATCATCCACTTTTGAGTTTTATAATCAGTCGTAAAATTCTCAACATTTAAACATTGTTTGCTAGATCTCACTAGTTAATAATGATCTCACGATGTCACGATATATTTACCTCTTAGTTATTTCTTTCACGTGTATGAATGTGTGACACATTCATATAATAAGCAAAGCACCATTTCATGATATGATCTTCGTAGACTACGTGGGGACGAATGATTTAATGCAGAATATGTCAGAGATGTCACATAGTAGGCCCTTGTTAAGAATTCCGAAGATAATGCGAAGAGAGTAGCCATTACATGATTATATCTAAGAAATGATACAGTTTCTTTTAAACTCAGTACAGGGAAAGAAACTTATTCAAAACAGATGACCTACATCTTAATGCGAGACTAACTAATCTTAGAAAAATATTAAGGAACCTCAATAAAAAAAATCTTTGAATACGCAGAACCATTGTAGCGTCACCAATTCATCAAGTATGTCCAGAATCTGGAAAACTTCCAAAGGCTGGCAGCCACACTACTCGTTGACTTGTGGGGCAAGTACTGTGTGGAGAGATTAAATGAAATGAACTTGACGCCACGAAGAATTGAATAGGAAAAATATGATTATAAAATATCCTCAGAGGAATTAATAAGGCAGATCGGGACAGATTTAAATGGAGTAACCAAGAAGAAAATATATGTAGATAGAAACTTAAAACAGATGTGTCGCAAGGATGTTAGTTATCACTGTTGTCTGTCTCCGGGTAGTTGGGAAGTAGTGGAGGGGATAAACTTCACACACAAGTTTAAGAATAGGTATGATAAGATTCAATAATACAAAAACCAGTAATGCTGGTCGACAAAGTTTAAGAAGCGAGACCCAAAGCAAACTCTGGACCCCAGAAATTATGGACTGGTGAGTATACTTCGACATTTTTCTCTGTTCGAGATTCTAATACATATTTTATTACAGAGTATATATTCTATTACAGACTATATTTTATTACACAGACTATATTTTCGCGTTCATCCATTTCCGTTACGTTAAACTAATCAATATTAAATTGTCACCAAATTATCACTTCGTGTATTCAGTTGAACTAAATGTTCTTGTAATGTTTAGTTATCATTTGAATTTCATTATGCAAGTTAAAAAAATCTAATTGTCTTCTGAGTCTTTTTTTTTTACTCTTAAATAAACATTTATAGGTTATTTCGTTCGAAGAACAGAACAACATTAAAAAAAAGTAAGAAAATATAAAAAAGTGGATCGCAAATGTGGAAATCACTCAGGAGGAAGATGCAAGTTTTTGTCAGCTTGTCTCGTCTTCCATTATTTCGCTTTGACTTTTCCGCTCCACTGCGCTTCCTTTTTAGTACTTGAACCGGAAGCTTCCGCTCTAGTGCCACCTTCCTTTTAATATACCAAACACTTCGGTTACACTACCAACTCCGAGTACCGACCTCTTACAATGCCCCCTCCCGGCATAAGATTCCTTGCTCTTATGCCCCACTATCTTATCGTTTGTCTTCCGATGCGTCTGTTTCTTAACGTATTCTGAAATGCTTATTTTGTTGCTAGATCTACTCGACCTGCTCTTCCATTCGACACTTGCTGGATTCTGTCCCTCATCCGAGGATTTGTCTTTGCACTATGGTATTCCATAGTGCAAAGACAGTATAGGTTAAGCTACCAAGAGTAGCTGAACATATACTACGTGTTTCCGATTAAACATATAGCTGGCGACCTGGCTAATGCTACGGTCGTCGCGGCGGAGGCTTCCAGTGCCAATTCATGCTCGGTTGTAAGCTGCCCCTTGGATTGTGGCCTTGATGTGGCTGAGGCCAAAGAGGCTGGTTTCTTTTCCTACCCTCCTTGGACAGTCTTTGAAGGTGATGAACGGGGATCCCTAAGCTGTCGGCTCGGTAATGACCTTGGCTAATTTCCTCAGGCATGATTCGGTTCATGCTTCAGTAATCAAGGTCTTAGTAACTGCGGGCCCAGGGACCAAGGATTTGCGATGATGGCCAAGATACCCAACAAATTCTTTCTGTTCATTGAGGAGTCTGGTGCTGGGCTGAGGTCAGTGGTCACGTGTGGTCATACCTGTCCTAAGCTGTCTGGGAATTAGCGTGGGGTGATACCGAGCACATGGCTCACTGCAATGTTTTAGAATCTCAGGTTGAAGTGTTGAAGAAGGAGGTTCTACTTCTTCAGGAGGAAAATAGGAGGCTGAAGCTTCGCCTAGATGGGTGTGGGAGTGAGTGTGAGATGGTTGGAGCTGGTAAGGAGGAAATGGTTACCAACAGTGAAAGTGGCAGCCGCTTTAAGTGGCAAGTGGTTCACAATTCAGGAAGAAGGAAGATAAAGAAGGTTAACAGAGAAGATGTGAAGGTAGGAAATCGATTCTTTGTTCTCCAGGACGAGTGTACTTCAGTGGTTAGCGAGTGGCGAGTGGTAACCAGTAATGGGAGCAGCATCAAAATAAGGAAAGTTAAGAGAGAAGATTTGAAGGTAGGAAATAGCTTCTCTGTTATTCAGGATGAGTGTACTCCAGTGGGCAGTGAAGGTAAAGGTACTACTTCCCCTGCTAATAGAGGTAAGAGAATTCTTGTGGTAGGTGACTCACAGGTAAGATATATGGACCGTGCTTTCTGTAATAGGAATAGGGAGGTGAGAGAGAGGGTGTGCTTCCCTGGAGCTGGTGTTGGTGACATAGTCAACAGGTTGGATAATATCATGTCAGGTAATGGTGGAAATGATATTGGGAAGGGTAGGAGAGAAGAGCTGCTGGATAAGTACAGGTCAGCTATAGAGCTAATCAAGTCTAAGGGAGGGGTCCCAATTATATGTAGCATCTTGCCTAGAAGGAGAGTGGGAAATGAATGGTTGTCTAGGGCAATTGGTGTAAATTGCTGGCTAGACAGATACTGCAAGGAACTTGCAGTCCCATTCATTGACAACTGGGACAACTTTTATGGCAAACATGATATGTATGCAAGGGATGGGGTACATCTCTCTGGGACAGGGGTGGAAGCACTTGCCAACTCGATTGAAAGGGCCATTGCTGACATGCCTAGGATTTTAAACTGATAGAGGATAGAGGTATGGGTGTATGTGGAACAGTCAGTTTGCAACACTAGGGCTGAAAACAGTAAATTTATAAAAAAAAAACATCATAAATTTACAAATAAAGACAATGGATCAGGTCAGCAAACAAAGGGAGACAGTAGAGGGAAACAAGAGACTAGCTCCCTTAAGGTTTACTATACTAATAGCAGGAGTGTAAGAAATAAGATAGATGAGTTAAGATTAATTGCAAGTGCAGGAAACATAGATATTATTGCTATAACAGAGACCTGGCTCAATCTGAAAGATAGAGAGTTGCCTTCTGAATGTCACATACAAGGCTATAAATTATTCCACACTGATAGGGTCAACAGGAAGGGTTGTGGAGTAGCGATGTATGTCAGAGACAATTTAAACTGTTGTGTTAGACAAGATATAAAATTAGAAGCGTCAGCCACTGAATCTGTTTGGTTACAGCTTCTTGAAGGCCGTGTAAAACTTATTTTGGGTGTGATTTACAGGCCCCCAAATCTTGATAGGGAGTGCAGTAAACTTCTATGGGATGAAATTCGTAAGGCATCTACACATGAAAATGTTGTGCTGATGGGAGATTTCAACTTTAGACAAGTTGACTGGAGCAATTTGACAGGAAATTTAGAGTCAAGTGACTTTCTTGATACGATTCAGGATTGTTTTTTGAAACAGTTGGTGACAGAACCAACTAGAGGAAATAACCTGCTAGACTTGGTTCTTGAAAGCAGGGAATCGCTAATTAATAATCTTGAGGTTAATGATGAGCTTGGGGGAAGTGATCACAAATCACTCAGTTTTAATATATCATGGAATTACCCTAATAATGACAATCAAGTCTCTGTCCCTGACTTCCGCCTGGCTGATTTCATAGGACTGAAAAATTACCTGGGTGGGCTGAACTGGAATGACCTGACAGTGGGTCAGGTAGGCGGTGATTGCCAATATGACTTTTTCCCAGAGAATAGTTCTAGCTGCTCAGACAACTTATGTTCCTAATAGGAAATCAGATCAAACAAAAATGATCCTAAATGGATGAACAATAGATTAAAACATCTCATTGGTCAAAGAGAGGCATATATAGGCGAATCAAAGAGGAGAGGGGCAATTAAGTAATCAATATATTCAGTTAAAGAGAGCAATAAAAAAGGGAATAAGAAAAGCAAAAAGAGACTATGAGGTTAAAGTTGCAAGAGAATCGAAAACTAACCCAAAAGGATTTTTTCAGGTATACAGAAGTAAGATTAGGGACAAGATAGGCCCAATCAAAAGTTACTCAGGTCAGCTCACCGTCAGTGTTAAGGAAATGTGTAGAATTTTTAACAATTACTTCCTCTCAGTTTTTACACAGGAAGATACTAGCGATATTCCAGAAATAATAAATTATGTAGACCAGGACGATAGTAAACTATGCACGATCAGGGTCACAAGTGACATGGTCCTTAGACAAATAGATAAATTAAAACCTAACAAATCCCCAGGCCCTGATGAACTGTATGCAAGGGTTCTAAAGGAATGTAAAGAGGAGCTTAGCAAACCTATGGCTAATCTTTTCAACATATCACTGCAAACTGGCATGGTGCCAGATAAGTGGAAAATTGCAAATGTAATACCTATTTTCAAAGCAGGAGACAGGTCCTTAGCTTCGAACTATAGACCAATAAGCCTAACCTCCATAGTGGGAAAATTTATGGAATCAATAATTGCCGAGGCAATTCGCAGCCATCTTGAAAAGCATAAATTAATCAACGAATCTCAGCACGGTTTTACAAAAGGGCGTTCCTGCCTTACAAATTTAATAACTTTTTCACTAAGGTATTTGAGGAGGTAGATCATGGTAATGAATATGATATTGTGTATATGGACTTCAGTAAGGCTTTTGATAGAGTCCCACATCAGAGACTATTGAGGAAAATTAAGGCACACGGAATAGGAGGAGAATTTTTTTCCTGGATAGAGGCATGGTTGACAAATAGGCAGCAGAGAGTTTGCATAAATGGGGAGAAATCAGAGTGGGAAGCGTCACAAGTGGTGTTCCACAGGGGTCAGTATTGGGCCCCTTGTTGTTCACAATCTACATAAACGACATAGATGAGGGAATAAATAGCGACATAAGCAAGTTTGCCGATGACACCAAAATAGGCCGTCCAATTCATTCAAATGAGGACATTAGAGCACTCCAGGAAGATTTGAATAGACTGATGCAGTGGTCGGAGAAGTGGCAGATGCAGTTTAATATAGATAAATGCAAAGTTCTAAATATTGGACAGGACAATAACCATGCCACATATAAACTAAATAATGTAGATCTTAATACTACTGATTGCGAAAAGGATTTAGGAGTTCTGGTTAGCAGTAATCTAAAACCAAGACAGCAGTGCATAAGTGTTCGCAATAAAACAAACAGAATCCTTGGCTTCATATCAAGAAGCATAAATAATAGGAGTCCTCAGGTTGTTCTTCAACTCTATATATCCTTGGTTAGGCCTCATCTAGATTACGCTGCACAGTTTTGGTCACCGTATTACAGAATGGATATAAATGCTCTGGAAAATGTACAAAGGAGGATGACTAAGTTGATTTCATGTATCAGAAATCTTCCCTATGAGGATAGACTGAGGGCCCTGAATCTGCACTCTCTAGAAAGGCGTAGAATTAGGGGGGATATGATTGAGGTATATAAATGGAAAACAGGAATAAATAAAGGGGATGTAAATATCGTGCTAAAAATATCTTGTATTGACAGGACTCGAAGCAATGGCTTTAAGTTGGATAAATTCAGATTCAGAAGGGATATAGGAAAGCATTGGTTTGGTAATAGAGTTGTCGATGAGTGGAACAAACTCCCGAGTACAGTTATAGAGGCTAAAACGTTGTGTAGTTTTAAAAATAGGCTAGATAAATATATGAGTGGGTGCGGGTGGGTGTGAGTTGTACCTGACTAGTTTGTGCTACTAGGTCAGATGCCGTGCTCCTTCCTTAAGTGAATATAACCTGACCTGGCTGGGTCAGGGCATTGGCTTAAGCAGGCGGGAGACTTGGACCTGCCTCGCATGGGCCAGTAGGCCTGCCGCAGTGTTCCTTCTTTCTTATATTCTTATGTAATCCTCCTCGCTTCTCTCATCCCTATAGCAGGCCGGTTGGTCCCAGTTAACTATTTACTCGTTCTCTAAGTGTGCTACGTTAGCCGACACAAACGATCTAGGCGTCATTAGTTCATAACAATGCTTGGCACTAGAATGGGCAGTTTTATTGGTGCCCAGGGCATGTCGGAGTCCTGGGTAATGAATAGTGGGATGCTGAGGCAAAGGCTGCTGTTTTGAGCTCTGTCTTTAGCAGACTTTTACCCTACAGTGAATTTTCGAATACATACTCGATATGTCCCTACAGATGAGCGAAAAGGTATACGGAATTCATAAGGATGTAGGTGTCTGACCCTCTTTTTTCAGCAAACATCTTCATTATAAGACGGATCTCTCTGTAGACTGAAATTTCAGAGGTATCATATGACATTAACATTTAATTATTTTAATTGATGCAGGATATGTTAGCTTAATGTAATAGTTATTTTACTGTGTGCACAGATTGAATGTTTTTTGTAGTATAGTGTTGGCTTGCGAGTATTATTAAATATTGTTTTATTTTATTTATATACTTGAAAAAAGGTCTTAATAACCTTTTAGGTCAAACCGCTTTGTTAATTCAGTAATATCCTTCCATTGTGTGCGACATGTAATTTATCTAAAATAGATCTCGAACACACACAAAATGTAAAGTCTCGAGGATTTATAGGTTGAAGACTTTCAGCATCAGATTTTCCCCAAAACAGAAGGTACATAATGATATTGAGCTCATAAAACTCAGCCATTACTGAAGTTGTCACAGTTCAAAATAGACAAATACAGAAGTTCACTCCTGGAGCAGCGATTCACACGGTTAAATTAAATTTATAATTCCCTCTGTGCCTCAACCGTAGAAGAAAAATATGTTTTAACCTTCTTAAAGGCTAACTTTTTCGTCATGGCCATGACCTGGTCTTCGATCGATCTGGTGGAATAGTAGTACGTAGGAAACCATTGTTTTAATCTTTAAGTTTAAAGTCAATAGTTCAAGATGTGTCTCAGTCTGCGCACACACTGAGGCAAGCAGACACACATGATATATATAAACTTTCATACACACAAATGCTTGTATATGCATATATTAAACTAGGCATTCGTGTAGGCATATATTAAACTTGGAAAATATAGCGTAATTATTTTTTTTTTACAAATCTTCCTATAGATCTTGAAGTTTGCAATAAATCTAATGATTTATTATTATTATTATTCGTATTATAACACTAGTAATAATAAAATGATGAATAATTAATGGTAATTGCGAATAATAATCATAATAATAATAATAGATAAAACTGAAGTGATAATATTACAAAAAACAATAATAGAAGCATAAAAACTTTTGAATAGATGTATACCTAAATAGACAACAGGACAAGAGTACATTATGGTATCAGATGATATTAAACAAAGAGTTAAGGCGGCATTCCTCTCACCGCCGTAAATATTACACAGCGTCCAACCATCAAAGTAATCTACTCTCGGATCAGCTGTACCTTTACTGTGTCATTATACTATTCTTATGTTTATTTCTTACACTGCGTAAGTAACTTATTTATTTTTAAAATGTTAATATTTCTTGAAAAGATTGAATTATTGTCATTTAATGAGTTGTAAACAATGTACTCAGTTTTGACTAGACGAGTAACTGCTGGCAAGAGACAGTAGTGTAATGTGAAATATTATTTCCAAACCGTTGTGACTTCGAGGAGACATATCAAAGGTCTGACATCGAGAAGTCACGAACACTTCATCTATTCACAGTCCATTCACAAAGATGATTAATTCCTTCATTATTACATATATTTTGCAGAGAACATCGTATAACTTAAATGCCATGTTGAGTATTTCATTCGAATAGAAATTTAATTTGGTTGGTCTACATCAGGGTTACACAACACTTCCGCATTGAAAAGCTCGATCATCAGCGGGGGCGCAACATTTGTGCAGACACTAGAATTTTACACAGATAAATCGTATATTCTAATTTTCATTGATATGCTGTAAGAGTACGTCTGATAATCCACAATAACCTGTTAAGACTAATGTCAATTTTAGAGTTGTTGAAATTCTAAAAGCTAAATATTTGTTCTCAGATGTAAGTGAAGCAAAATAAGAATGCATAAACAGCAGCTTTTTTTTATGCAAGTATGAATACTGACCCTTGTAGAAATTCAGCAAGTTCCCCCTCCATAAACATAAAGTGAAACATTCCACAATTTTGAAAAATCACTCAGTTTTATCCAGGATTGTGGTTCAATGTCATCAGACGACACGTAGAAAGGATTACTGAACGGAGACTTTGTTTAAGTCTCATAAAAAGAGATTGTTTAAAACCTCAGAAAGAAATTTGTTAAAAACCTCAGGAAGAAATTTTTAGCTTTGTAATTCACACCTTGGTTTTCCAGCATATTTTAATATATTGGAAAATGGCCAAGTTCGCCTAGAAGTTTTGACTGCAATAGGTGATGCTTTCACATTGTATGATTATGAAAAAAACTGGTTTTATTAGCTGCTAAGGAAAATAACGTAAATACCTATGACATTTTTTTTAGCTGGACTCTATACATCACTGTCATCCTATTCATGTTAAGGTTTTCAAATAGTTTGACTTTACATTCTTCAGAAATCAATGGTAGCAATTGTGTAGCCCGAGGTTCAGCGGTTGTACATCACTGGTCTACAGTAACCGTTATCGGAGGGTGGAAAGAACACGCCGTCCAGTAACACCACCTCATGCACTTTTAGTAAATAATAATAATAATTATTATTATTGCTGCTGCTGCAACGTTTCCACCAATTGACTGAACAGACTGACTGAGCTTAATTATTGCCACAAATTATTCTGGTAATCTGATCTCAAAACAATTTCGATGAAATTTACAATCAGGATTTCTGAACGCAAACGTACCTCAATTCAAACCTGATGTAGATGCTCTATTACCTTGTCTCCATAATTTTTCAGAATTTAGTTATTAGATTTATTAGGATTGAAGAGGATACCAAACTCCCATCCTCTTCATTCTTCCTGAGACAGCGATGGTGTGGGCATTATGTGGAGTGGAATATGTGGATATGATTTTAGTGGGACGGGGTGGGCATGGTCTGTAATGGGGAGTAGGTGGCCAGGATCCAAAGTAGGAGAGGTGGGCAGTACGAGATATCCCCAGTCTCTGCAGTGGAAGAGGTAAGCAGTATTTGCAATAGGAAGCAGAGATGGAATAGGGCCTTACAGAAGGGTGTAGTGAGAGATGAATACACTGGCTGCCTCAGTGGTGGAGCATTTGGCTCAAATCCGAAAGAATCTTGGTTCGAGTCCGGGGCTTGGCTAGATGTACAGGCATGCCACTTTACACCTGCTGCTCCTGCTCACCAAGCAGTAAAAGATTCCTAAGTATTAGTAGACTGTTAAAGATTCTATCCTAGGAAAGAATCATACAGACTCCAACGAAAATCACCCATTTTAATCTGTTTTCTTCAGTTATCCTGAGTTAATAACTTTCCGTGGTTTAAAAAGCCGAAAATATGATATAATATCTTTATTTCTACAAGTACGCCTACAAGGTATACAGGTCTAGCTGACATCAATGACATTCTACTTTATAGAAAGTCGCTTGTTATGCAGAGCATTTCGGGCAAATTAGGTCAATTTTGTCCCAGGATGCGACCCACACCAGTCGACTAACACCCAGGTACCCATTTTACTAATGGGTGAATATGAACAACCGGTGTAAGGAAATATGCCCAATGCTTCTACCGTTGCCGGGAGTCGAACCCGGACCCTCATCTTGTGAAGCGAGAGCTTTTGCCACCACGCCACGGGTCTGGTGGCACTGTAAGGGATCATCTGGTGTCTTTATTAATAAGACTCAGCAGGGTAGAGAGAGACAGTGTTGAGCAAAGTGTTTGATGGAACGGATGAGGTGGATGATGGCTGGGATGGATGATGGATGGGGTGAATGATGAATAGGGTGGCAAGTGGGTGAAGAAGAGCCACATAATGTTGCCCTTTGGAACTGAACATGTTTGAACTACAGAGCTACTGTATATGAAGCTAACCGGGTTTTTTTTACCGTGGCTCACTGATTCAAAAATATATTTTGTGTTAGAAAGCTGGTGAGATATTTTCATTTAATAAATTGAGTCTTCTTGCCCGGTTTTGCGTGGTAGTGCAGAGATCCCAACGCTGTCTTTAGTTCAACTATTGTAAATAAATGATCTTCAGCTATGAGAATTTGATCTGCAACCATAATCAATTAACGAGTCTTCAGATTAGGTATTCTTTTCTCTAGTGTTGCAGGGTTTAGCTCCTACACTTTAATTAATGGCGACATTTTTATTCTCGTTATTGTAGAACATGATCTTTAAATTTACTAGTTCAGGTTTTGTGCAGTTGTGAGGATAGACGTATTGACTGTAACAGCCCTTCTGTGAGATGAGTTCAGTCTCCTGCATAATAATGCCACTGTCAGGGAACGGTTCGAGGCGGACAACCGTTGTTTACTGGCTTGCCTCTCTCTGTAGCGAAAACACTAACCCACGCAGGAAGTTACCGGAAAATAACTCCTCCTGTTTTCGAATACAATTTGTTTACATTGAACCCTCAGCCATGTGCCAGGTTAGATTTCCTGGACAGGCAAGAAGATGCACCACTGGCTCAACTTATACTTCAACATTCCTTGCTACTAGAAAGCAAAATCACTAGCTTCCGTTGCATACACTACAGTTACCTTACTTAACCACCTCAGCCTCTCAACAGTTTTCTAAGGCACGTCCTCCACAACATAAGTCAGCCTGAAGAATTGAGACACTGGTGCAACATATGGGAATCTTTATTGAAGAAACGTTTCGCCACACAGTGGCTTCATCAGTCCAATACAAAGCAGGAAGGTATAAGGATTCCTCAGCCTGGAATCGATTCCAGGCTGAGGGACTGATTACCTCAAACTCCTCTCCTTATACCTTCCTGCTTTGTATTGGTCTGATGAAGCCACTGTGTGGCGAAAAGTTTCTTCAATAAAGATTCCCATATGTTGCACCAGTGTCTCAATTCTTCAACTTGTCGGTTTTCAAAACCTGTACGACATTTATTCTCCTTACAAGAGAGATTAGTCACAGAGGTCGTCCATTTCTTCTACTCGCGCTATTGCTCTTGTTTGGTTTTTCAGGCAAATATTGAGAAAAAAATCATGATCAGTTTTCGCCTAGTTGATGCAGATTGCCATCCATGACGAGACACACTTCAGCCTCAGCACGCAACAGTTCTCTGAGAAAGACTGGTTGTACAGCATCACATCATGCTCTTCGTTTATATGATAAATTTATGTCACATGTTAGTCCCATTCTAAAAAATAATGTCCATTGCAGCCCAACATGACAATTGGTGAACCAACTGTAGTGTTACCCCTTCAAAAAACTAAGCTGAAAGCTGGATCTCAATCTCCTCAAATAGCTAAGGAGCAGTCCCAATAGCTGGATCTCAACTTCCTCAAACAACTAATATTCAGTAAGAAGCTCTGCAGCATGAATAAACGTTTGCAATTTAAGTTTAAAGTGGTTTGAAGGAAACCGAGTCAGGTTCAGAATGTTTGGGTCGTTGGGAGTTGTGGCCGAGTTTTATATCATTCATTACGTCAACTGACCCTGTCTCATACCCTCATCAGCCTTTCAGATTGTTTTTCTCCCGTTTTAACCTCTAAGTCACTGTGTGTGTGTACTCACCTAGTTGTGGTTGCAGGGGTCGAGTCATAGCTCCTGGCCCCGCCTCTTCACTGGCAGCTACTGGGTCACTCTCCCTGCGCCATGAGCTTTATCATACCTCTTCTTAAAGCTATGTATGGAGCCTGCCTCCACTACATCACTTCCTAAACTATTCCCCTTCCCGACAACTCTGTGACTGAAGAAATACTTCCTAACATCTCTGTGATTCATCTGAGTCTTCAACTTCCAACTGTGTCCCCTTGTTGCTGTGTGTGTGTGTGTGTGTGTGTGTGAGTGTGTGAGTGTGAGTGTGAGTGTGTGTGTGTGAGTGTGTGTGAGTGTGTGAGTGTGTGTGTGTGTGAACTCACTCATATATGTTTGCATTCTGAATTGAATAATAGCCTTAATTTCAACACTCACAACCAACACATGTATAAGAAAATTTCCAAAATTGTGGCCATTTTATAAAAAATACGCTTTGTTTCATAACATTATTCTGAACTAGTGTCTAATCTATCCTTATTTCCCTCACGGTAGTTATACTTGGGAATATACTACAACAAATCACCTAAAACTCATTGTTACCCAACAAAAATTAGCTGTTAGAATAATCACCCAATCAGGTTGCAGACACCACACAACCCTGCTCATCAAGTCTCATTTTACTCAACCTACTAAACATCCACACATATAACTGTGCATTTTATATATATATACAAAGGGGCTCCTTTGTACCTGCTAGTGTGCCATTATCCAGGAACCAGATGTTTAGCTCACTGGTCAGTCTGACTGTGATTTCCCTAACTGCTATACAGAAGAGATATGGTGCGAGAGGGTCCCCTTGCTGGACACCCTCTGATGATGTGATTTCATGCTCTCCAAACAGGAGCATTGATTCCTTGCTATATCCAGCTGAAACAAAAGGGAAGATACCTGCTAAATGTTCTTGTACAGCTGCCACGTCTCTTTTCAGGAGATTAAATGCATTCTTGAAATCTAATTTAACCACTGCATTGTCCTCAGGCAGGTTGTCAATATACGCCCTTGTTGCATGAACCGCTGCTTCACTTCCTTGAGAGACCCCAAAGCCAAGCTGGTTTGGTTGAAGCATGATGGCCGCCTCTGCGCGAATACTTCTGACAGCAGCTTTAGAAACGAGGCGGGGAAACGTGTTGCAAACTGCGATTGGCCTAATTCCTCCATCCTTCTTTTTAAGGGCACAAAGTGATGCACCCTAAAAAGAAAGGTTTAATTTCGTCAGGAATCAGACCACCCAAGGAATTGTTGACGAACCTTGTGATTTCTGAAAGCAGTGTCTCTGCAATCTCCCCGATAACTGGATTAACTATTTCCTTTAAATGCTGTGACCTTATTCCAGTGTAACCCCCAGCAGAGCCGGACGGGAATGACATTATTGCTTTGTAAATGTCCGAGTCTTGCACAATCAATGGTTCCACAGTTGTATGTTTCTACAAATATATTACCAGACAATAGGTTCTTTCTCAGTATTCACCACTATACATGTTATAACAACTTGTCACACATGAGTCATTAATCATTAATCAAATTATTACATTATATGAAATGTCATGTTTTACAAACTATAGTATTCTAGTAAACTATCCATATTATATAATTGTTATTAGTTGGACGTTAATTTTAAGGTTGCATAACAAGGGGTTTTCTATACAGTAGTTTATACATGTTAATTAATCCTATGTCAATTGAATACTGTATCTTACTTTATAAAAAATAGTGTGTGTCTGTCTGTCTCTTAGGAAATTACCACGCAAGAATAAAATATTGGTAATAATTATAATACTGATAATAATAATAATAATAATAATAATAATAATAATAATAATAATAAACAGATCTTTACGACTTGTTGAGTTATGAAAAAGCTGATTTTGATGATTTTTTATTAAAATTACGCTTTAACACGCACTCCTTCTCTCCCCTCCCCTATGCACGCCCACGCCCGCACACAAGTGTAATCGCGTACACACGTACGCTCTCACACAGACACACATACCGACAGACACAGACAGACAGACACAGACAGACAGACACAGACAGACAGACACAGACAGACAGACACAGACAGACACAGACAGACAGACACAGACAGACAGACACAGACAGACACAGACAGACAGACACACAGACACACAGACACACACACACACACACACACACACACACACACGCCCCGATGGCATGGTGGCTAGCGCTCTTGCTTCACGCACGGAGAGCCCGGGTTCAATTCCCGGCGGGGCCGAAACATTTCGAAGTGTTTCGTTACACACACACACACACACACATACATACAACAGGCCTAGTGTCTAATCGACATGTGCCTAGGACAAAATGGTAACTAACACAACCCACACACCACACACACACACACACACACACACACACACACACACACACACACACACACACACACAAGGAGATTAGTCGTAGAGCCAAAAACGAGTATGCACAGATAAGGAGGGAGGCCCAGCGACAGTACGAAAATGACATAGCATCGAAAGTCAAGTCTGACCCGAAACTGCTGTATAGTCACATTAAGAGGAAGACGACAAAGACCAGGTGATCAGGCTGAGGAAAGAAGGTGGGGAACTTACAAGAAACGATCAACAGGTATGTGAGGAGCTCAACGCGAGATTTAAGGAGGTATTTACAGTGGAGGCAGGAAGGACTCTGGGAAGACAGAACAGAGCGGGACACCAACAAGGAATATAATAAAGTGTTGGATGACATACTCACAACTGAGGAGGAGGTGAAGAAGTTGCTCAGTGACCTTGATACCTCAAAGGCGATGGGACCGGACATCTCCCCGTGAGTCCTTAGAGAGGGAGCAGAGATGCTGTGTGTGCCACTAACCACAATCTTCAACACATCCCTTGAAACTGGGCAGCTACCTGAGGCATGGAAGAAGGCAAATGTTGTTCCCATTTTTAAGAAAGGAGACAGAAACGAGGCACTAAACTATAGACCAGTGTCACTTACGTGTATAGTGTGTAAATTCATGGAGAAGATTATCAGGAGGAGAATGGTGGAGCACCTGGAACGGAACAAGATTATAAACGACAACTAGCACGGATTCATGGAAGGCAAATCCTGTGTCACAAACCTTCTGGAGTTCTATGACAAAGTAACAGAAGTAAGACACGAGAGAGAAGGGTGGGTTGATTGCATTTTCTTTGACTGCAGGAAGGCCTTCGACACAGTTCCTCACAAGAGATTATTGCAGAAGCTAGAGGATCAGGCGTAGATAACAGGAAGGGCACTGCAATGGATCAGAGAATACCTGACAGGGAGGCAACAACGGGTCATGGTACGTCACAAGGTATCACAGTGGGCGCCTGTGACGAGCGGGGTTCCACAGGGGTCAGTCCTAGGACCAGTGCTATTCTTGGTATATGTGAATGACATGCCGAACGGGATTGACTCAGAAGTGTCCCTGTTCGCAGATGATATGAAGTTAATGAGGAGAATTAAATCAGATGAGGATCAGACAGGACTTCAAAGAGACCTGGACATGCTGGACACCTGGTCCAGCAACTGACTTCTCAAATTTAACCACGCCAAATGCAGTCATGAAGATCGGGGAAGGGCAAAAAAGACCGCAGACAGAGTATAGGCTAGGTGGCCAAAGACTGCAAACCTCGCTCAAGGAGAAAAATCTTGGGGTGAGTATAACACCAAGCACGTCTCAGGAAGCACACATCAACCAGATAACTGCTGCAACATACGGGCGACTGGCAAACCTGAGAATAGCGTTCCGATACCTTAGTAAGGAATCGTTCAAGACACTGTACACCGTGTACATCAGGCCCATACTAGAGTATGCAGTACCAGTTTGGAACCCATACCTGGTCAAGCACCTCAAGAAATTAGAGAAAGTGCAAAAGTTTGTGACAAGGTTAGTTCCAGAGCTAAGGGAAATGTCCTGACAACACTGGAGGACAGGAGGGTTAAGGGAGACATGATAATGACATACAAAATACTGCGTGGAATAGACAAGGTGAATAGAGACAGGATGTTCCAGAGAGGGGACACAGAAACAAGGGGTCACAATTGGAAGTTGAAGACTCAGATGAGTCAAAGGGGTGTTAGGAAGTATTTCTTCAGCCATAGAGTAGTCAAGAAGTGGAATAGTCTAGCAAGTGATGTAGTGGAGGCGGGAACCATATATAGCTTTAAGGCGAGGTATGATAAAGCTCATGGAGCAGGGAGTGGACCCAGTAGCGATCAGTGAAGAAGCGGGGCCAGGAGCTGAGTCTCGACCCCTGAAACCACAATTAGGTGAGTATACACACACACACACACACACACACACACACACACACACACACACACAGCACCAGTTTGGAACCCATATCTTGCCAAGCACGTCAGGAAATTAGAGAAAGTGCAAAGGTTTGCACTGAGACTAGTCCTGGAGCTACGGGGCATGTCCTACAAGGAGAGGTTAAGGGAAATCGACCTGACGACACTGGAGGACAGGAAAGACAGGGGATATGATAACGACATATAAAATACTGAGAGGAATCGACAAGGTGGACAGAGACAGGATGTTCCAGAGACGGGGACACAGCAGCAAGGGGTCACAATTGGAAGCTGAAGACTCAGATCAATCACAGGGATGTTAGACAGTTCTTCTTCAGTCATAGAGTTGTCAGGAAATGGAATAGTCTGGAAAGTGAGGTTGTGGAGGCAAGATTCATACATAGCTTTAAGAAGAGTTATGATAAAGCTCATGGATCAGGGAGAGTGAGCTAGTAGCGACCAGTGAAGAGGCGGGGCCAGGAGCTGTGAATCGAGCCCTGCAACTACAACTAGGTGAGTACACACACACACACACTCACACACACACGCGCGCACAATAAAACACTCACACTAACATAATCATACTATCTTACTCTCACATTAACACAAAACCAAACACACAGGCTAAAACAAACACACACACACACCTCTACACAAAGTTTACAGACTGCAGAAACTATAGCATCCTAACAGGATAAAACAAAAATATGGGATCTCAAAAGGAAATATGTAGAGGAAGCAGAACCGAGAATGGCCGGTCTGAGAAGGAAGAGTGGGAAGAAAGACTCAAGAGCAAAATGGAATAATGGGGAAAAAAGGCTAAATGAGCTTTACAATGGTGGAGATATCTGAAGAGAGCAAGCAGTGGGACTTACGACCAGTAACTGCTGAGGCAAAAATGCAGAGCTTGGGGGAAGAAGGATATAAAGATGAGGACCAAAGGGAACAAGGTGGTGGAAATAGAAAACATCACTGGACAGCGAGGGAACTGAAGGAGGGGAAGGAGCTAAGAAGTCTCTTGCAGAAGTAATATCAGGCCACCGGGGTGTCCAGGATACATGGGAAATATCCAGAAATATGGAGGGAAAATAAATGGAAAGAAGAGTGGGAGGAGTCAATAATTATGCATGGGCTTCAGGAGGCTGAAGGGAGGACCTATGATAAAAGAAGACATTGGGAGGAAAAAGAGATTAAGAATATCACAATAATGGACTTGGGGTACTCAAGGGAAAAATATCACCCAGTCAAATTGACAAAAGTTGTACAGAACAGAATACAACAGAAACCACTGTTAAAGGACTCTTGAGAATATCTGTAAGTTGAAATTGACCATGACAGAACACAAAAAGAATGGGAACAACTAAGAGTGAGAGTAAGAAGAAACCAGTGGAAAGAATGAGAGACAGGAAAGCTCAGCCTCAGGGAAACACCAAACACAAATGCTCACAGAACCCACCCTCAACCCCTATGACCCCATACTAACCAAAGACAATAACACAAAGAAATCACACTCAACAGCCCCCCTCCCCAGTACTAATACCACCATCACAGTAGCCTTTCATAATATCCTGCCCTGCCCTCCTCCCAAAATACAATACTGGAAAGGAAGCTGAAGGGAAGGTACACCAACGCAGATGGAATAAATAAGATTGAGGAGTGGCAAGAACGAATCATTGAGGCATCCCCGGACATCATAGCATTCACAGAGACAAAGCTCACGAGGATGATAAATGCGATGTTTCCAAATGGATATCAGATCCTGAGGAAAGATAGAGGGAACAGAGGGGAAGGAGGAGTTACACTGTTCATCAAAAACAAGTGGAGCTTTGAGGAAATGTTAGGATTGGATAGAGGGGAAGCAGATGACTTCATAGTAGGAACACTTCAGACTGGTGTACAAAGGTGATGATAGAAGTGATGTACAACCCACCACTGAACAGCAATATATCAAGACAAGAGTAGGATGAGAGCAATAGAGCAATGGTGAATTCATTAGCCGAGGTGGCCAGAAGGGCCCACATGGATAGGGCTAAGTTACTTATCATGGGGGATTTCAGTCACAAGGAGATTGACTGGGAAAACCTAGAGCCATATGGGAATCAGCATGTTAGATATACAACCAGAGGGAGGAGAGAGGATGTTCCAGCAAGGCTGGACCTTGTATTCACCTTGAACAGTTCAGACATAGGGGTTGTTTCACTTTAAAGGCCCCTTGGTGCTAGTGATTGCGTGGTCCTGAGTTCGAATGCCTTGTAGACTTAACAGTGGAGAATGAAGCATGACGAGGACTGGTAAAGCCAAACTTCAAAAATGGGGACTTCACAGGTATGAGGCGATTCCTGCATGGGGTGCAGTGGAAAAGAAAACTATAGGGAAAGACAGCAAATGAAATGATGGAACAAGTGACCACAAAGTGCAAGAAGGCGGAAAAGTTCATACTAAGGGGTAACAGAAAAAATGGAAAGACCAGAGTGAGCCCTTTGTTTACCTGGAGGTGTAAAAAAGCAAAAGCGAAGTGTGCTAGATCATGGAAAACTTACAGAAGGCAAAGGACTCAAGAAAACAAGGAGTTAGCAGAAGAACCAGAAACGAATATGCATGGATAAGGAGAGAGGCCCAGCAGTAATATGAGAATGAGATAGCATCAAAAGCCAAATCTGACCCAAAGTTGTTATACAGTCACATCAGGAGGAAAACAGCAATCAAAGACCAGGTAATCAGGTTGTGGAAGGAAGGAGGGGAGCTCACAAAAAGTGACCAGGAAATATGTGAAGAGCTTAACACAAGATATAGAGAAGTATTTACAATGGAGACAGAAATGCTTCCAGTAAGCCGAGGCAGTAGGGGGCACCAGCAAATGATGGACACACTGCATATAACCAAGGAGGTGAAGTAGGTACCTCGAAGGTGGTGGGGCCAGATAACATCTTTCCATGTTTCCTGAGAGAGGGAGTAAAGGAACTGTGTATGCGGCTAACAGCAATCTTCAATAAATCTATCGAAACAGGGCAACTGCCTGAGGCGTGGAAGACAGCAAATGTAGTTCCAGTTTATAAGAACGGAGACAGATAGGCAGCATAAAACTACAGACCAGTGTCAATGACATGTATAGTATGTAAAGTCGTTGAGAAGATTATCAGGAAAATAGTGGTGGAACACAGAAAGGATTGGGCTCATACATGACAATCAGCACGGTTTCAGGGAAGGGAAATCCTGTGTTACAAATCTACTTGAGTTCTACGACAAGGTACAGAAGTAAGACAGGAGAGAGAGGGATGGGTAGATTGCATCTTTTTGGATTGTAAGAAGGCTTTCGACACAGTACCACACAAGAGTCTGATTCAAAAACTAGTGGAGCAGGCAGAAATAATAGGGAAAGAACTACAAGGGATCAGGGAATACCTGACAAGAGGGAAACAACGAGTGTTGGTACGTGATGAGGTATCAGAATGGGCCCATATGTCGAGTGCGGTTCCACAAGGGTCAGTCCTAGGTCCCGTGCTGTTTCTTGTATATGTGAATGATATGATGGTAGGAATAGGTTCAGAGGTGTCCTTGTTCGCTGATGTTGCGAAACTAGTTAGGAGGATACAAGCGGAAGAGGATCAGGTAGGATTACAAGGGGATCTGGACAGGCTGCAAGTCTGGTCCAGCAAATGGCTCCTGGAGTTTAACTCCAGCAAGTGCAAAGTTATGAAGCTTGGGGAAGGACAAAGAAGACTTTTGGGGTGAGCATATACCGATCATATGGGTGCCTAGCAAACTTGAGAATTGTATTTCGACAACTAAGTTAGGAGTCATTCATGACACTGTACCCCGTGTACCTCAGGCCCATATTGAAGTATGCAGCACCAGTTTGGAACCCACACCTGGTCAGACACGTCAGTAAATTGAAGAAAGTGCAAATTTTGTAACAAGACTAGTCCCGGAGCTAAGGGGTATGTCTCATGAGGAGAGGTTAAGGAAACTCAACCTGATGACACTAGAGGACAGGGCTAGAATGATTCAGAGATGGAACATAGGAACAAAGGGCCACAACTGGAAGTTGAAAACTCAGATGAGCCATAGGCATGTTAGAAAGTATTTATTTAGCCTTAATGTTGTCAGGAAGTGGAATACTCTGGAGAGTGAAGCAGTGGAGGCAAGATCCATACATAGCTTTAGGAAGAGGTATGGTAAGGCTCTTGGAACGGAAAGAGAGTGACCTAGTAGCGACTAGCGAAGAGTCCTTTCCAGGATCTGTAATTCGACCACTTCAATCACATGTAGGTGAGTACACACATATACAAAAATACACACAGACTAACTACTTACAATGATTTAAAACTATTTTAGAATAATTAAATGAATAATATCTTACAAGGGACAGGTATAAATAATTATAATCTGTACGTATAGTTATTTAGTGCATATAAAAATGAATTGAAACTGTTTGTTCCAAATCAAAATATTAGACGGAACAATAAAGAGTGATTTAATGGAATGTGTTGGAGAGCTATGAAAAACGTAACCAAGATGCAAGGAGAATAAATATGAAGATACAAATATAAGGATAGAGGAAGAAATTTTGAAAAGGAAATAGGAGAAAGCAAGGTAGATCCGAACCTTTTATTTAAGCTTGCAAAAAGTTAACAGTGTTACAGATAAACAAAGAATAAATGACGTCGGCAAAAATCACTGAGGTAGAGGAGGAAGTGTGTAAGATATTAGAAAGTGTGTTCACAGTAGAAGATATTTTTACTGTAGGAGATTTTAATCACAGACAGACAGCTGAATTAGAGAATATTGAAATAACTGAAGAAGAAGTAAAGAAATTATTACTAGTTGCTGATAAAAAAAACTTGGGTTTTAAAAGAATGAGGAGATGAGTTTTGTTATCAGCTTTAGAATATGTGTAGGATCTCGCCACAGGAAGGTAAATTAATAAACACATGTGTCTGTATTTATAAAAAGTGGCCGGTTTCGTTGACAAGTGCTGTAGAATTATTGGAAAAGGTACTTTAAATGGATTCAACACTTAGAGTATGACATACTAACTGATAAATAATTTCTTGTCCGGTCTGCGCATTCATATATATATCAACTTTATTATGACAGGGTTACGGAAATTATTAAAGAAAGAAATGGATGGGTAGATTGTATTTACCTAGATTTTAAAAAAGCTTTTGATGAAAGACTAATTTAGAAAGAATAAAATGTAGAAGGAATTAAATGTAAATTATTGCAGTGGATTAGAGACTATTTTTGTTTGAGAGGAAAATGAGAACAGTTGTAAGCGGCATGTCTGAAGGTGGGGATGTCACAAGTGGAGTTCCACAAGGTTCTCTACTTGCCCTAATAATGTTTCTCATTTATATAAAAGATTTACCAGAAGGAATTAAATCTATATAAACAAGTTTGCAGACGCAAGATTCTTAAGTAAAATTTAATAATATAAATGACCGTAAATATTTACAAGAGGCTCTCGATACATTGAACACGTGAAGTGTTATATGGATGATATAATTTAATGTAGATAATTGCCATATTATGGAAATGGGACAAGGTGAAATCTCGCCACATGACAATAGACTCTGATAAAATATTGCAAGTATAAGATAAAGGGATCTAATAGTTTATACAAAAAATTGTCACTAGAAGATTATATAAAACAAATTGTGAGAAACTCGTAAGCTACATTGGCAAACTATAAAATAGCTCTCAAATATATGGATAATCAAATGTTAAGAAAGTAGTTTATAACATACATCAGGCCAAAATTGTAATATGAAGTGGGTGTGGGGTACCCACACCTAAAAAAAAAATCATAGGCAAGTTAAAAAAGAATGTTCAAAGAAGATCTATAAAATGGCTGCCATAGTTGAGAACCATAAACAAGGATGAAAGGTTGAAAACATTAAAGATGTCCATATTGGCTGATAGGAGACAACGAGGAGACATGATAACAACATATAAGATCTTAAAATGACTTACAATAGTAGATAAAGATTTCTTGGCACCTGCAGTTGGAATCACAAGTTGCAAATGGAGGAAAAAGTAAGGGTGTAAAAGATAGCCGAATTTTTTTCTTCTCAAATAGATTTAAACCAGTTGAATCATTGAAAGAGGTATTGGTAAGTGCTGCAACGATTTGAAATTAAAAAAATATGATGAACAGAGTATTGATGGGACTCTTGTAATTAAAAACAGGTAATTTGTAATTGGTAATTGCACACACGCACAAGCACGCTACATATGTACATACATTTACGCAACAGATACTCATTACTGTAAGTACTGAGTTTGATAATAAAATATATTTGGTGTGTTCCTGCTCTTGGTGTCAGTCAAGATCACTTTTAGTTTCAAGTTTCATACGTAATTGTTCATTGTGACAATGAGTGCGCATTTGAAAAAAAAATAATTCTATTTTTAAGATAACTGTAATGCTAAATGTGGTACACGTGTGTACAAAGAAAATAAGGAGAGAGTGATATTGAAGGAGGGTGAGTGAGTGAGTTTGGGCTGCAATTCTTCAGAGAAATAGAAAAATAATATTGAAAAAGTAAAGAAAGGGAATAGGCAGAAATCGAGGAGGATAATGCCGGCCTGTACCTTCTAGTAAGTAAAAAGAAAACATTAAGTTTCTCTTTTATGAATTTCTGAGGCATCTCCTCATTGCTAACTTCTGATATTTTGCTAAACTCTGAATAATTAAGAAATAGAAGCCCAGATGAAAGTCTCGTGAACCAGAAATTCAAACCTATGTAAGAAAAATAAGTTCTTGAACTTCGGTCTCTCTCTCTCTCTCTCTCTCTCTCTCTCTCTCTCTCTCTCTCTCTCTCTCTCTCTCTCTCTCTCTCTCTCTCTCTCTCTCTCTCTCTCTCTCTCATTGTCTCTTTCCTCTTATGACTACGTCCAAATTATGACTCAAAAGTTAAACAAAATCATTGTGTATGAAGTTTTGGAAAATCCGGATATTATAACTTAAATTGAAACGTCGATAAGCAATAGATAAACCTCATTTGGAATTGATATCCATTGCTGGATATAACATCTTTTGGAAAGGTTACTTACATATCAAGAATAGCAGGATTCAGGTGAAGCCAGTGAAATATTAGGTTATATTTATGAACAGTTCTTAAGATAAACATTGAGCTTATTAAATCCACAACAACAATATGATGCGTAACAAGAAAACATATCGAAAGGAAATATGGTTTTTATCACAAACTGGATTAAATCATTTAGGAATGCTTCAAAATAGATCAAAATATTCAGGAGTAATATAGAGACTTATTGAAGCGACACTGACTGGAGAAATTTGGAGAGATTCATTTCCAAACTATTAGCATAATAAATTCGACGAAAGAAGGCAAATAGGAATTTTAAATTGACAGCAGAGCCTGAGGTATATGCAAGCTATGATCCAGTACAAAAGGAATGTCGGATAAATGTCAACTGTATTAAAATCGATCATGGAAAAAAACATTATTTTAAAATGAAGGCAGCCGTAAAGAGTTTTCCAAATTCGAGAGCAAGAAAAGTATTAAGTATTCCACCCTAACATTACACCTCTACCTTAACACAAAAATAATAATTAAGATAATAATGAAGTACGCCTTCCTTAATGTTATCACCTCCATCATCTCATTATAATCATCACCACCATTATATGATTCCTCTGCACTGACTTTGTTTAAACTTTGTCATATGGATTAAACAACTGTCAAGTCCTCTACCTCTGCACAACAGAGCAAGAAAACTGAGCAGGAGCACATCCACATCTATGAGAAAAGCAGGGCTGGTAACTGCTTAAGCTGCAGTGGTTCACTTTCAGGACCTCTAGCGGTGCAAACCGAGCATCATGAGGTATAGGTACACAGAGTCTTGGCAAGCTCGTCCTTCTCCAACCCACTGGATCTAGGTCTCGAGGTTCAGCCAGAGCATGAACTCATTTAGTGTTTTGACCGAGTGCCTCAGCAGCAGAAGGAAAAGTTTTATTTGGAAAAAAATATATGCACCCTTTCGTCCTCTCTTTGAGAGGCAAACTTTATAGCGTTTATCTAATATATTTTCTTCAGCCTAACACTTCTGACCACAACATGCTACATTGAAGGCAGTTGGTTCATGAATGACATCTTTCCTTTACGCTGACCCCTAGACTTTTCATCTCATTTCCTCCTTCAAGAGCATTTACACCTTCAGTTTACCTATGCTACAGTAACATGCTACCGAACTAAATGTACTGACCACAGATGCAAAGCTATATGCCTATATTTAGCAGCTGAGGCCCCTATGTTAACTGATGAACTTATTATTAATTCGTCAGCTCCCTTCCCTCAAAACTGTTGTTCTCTGTGTGTCTGCATAGTAAAACATTGATAACATAAAGACATCAGTGCATCATTGATGACTTTCATATACTTATATCCAAGAATTACCAAGGATTCATCTTTGTGAGGAATGATTACTCCAACTTTCTCATGCTTGCTTTAAATCTCATCATTTCATCATAGGAGCAGCATATAAAATAACGGAATTGAGGTATTTCTTATGTCACAATGGCAGCATCAGTGCAGGTTCTCATTGCTAAAATGATGAACTTGCCTTTGTTGGACACCAAATCTCTGCACTCAGGTAAGATTTTCTTTGTCATTCTTGTCCATGAGATTATCCTTATTCTTAACAAGTCTAAGCACACTAGGTACTGTAACACGGAAAACTAGGAAAGTGGATAGACCTGGAGTTGAGAAGTGCATTAATTGATCATTAAACTGTTTTCCTTGCTTTGACAAAACGTCTTTGCAACATTCTTCGCCACCATGGGATGAATAACATTCAAGCACCTCACTTGAAGTTCAAATCTCTGATTTATCACTGCAGATGTCTTCTAAAATGCAGAATCATTGTTCTGCATGCACAACCAGGTGTCATATATATCTATACAAACACTGTATAATGTGGAAATCTTTGATTTTGACTTCAACACCTTGTTTTATTCTCCCAGTCATGGCTCTTTCGACAAGTCACGATAAATGTTTGCCACATGCAAATAAGTGACAGCCTATTATATCTTTACCTGAACTTGGTTTACCCAGTCATCCTTTCGTTTAATACAGACTTTAGGAATTGAATTTTTGAAGGACGTCTCAGTTCCTCGGCTTATCATTTACGAAGATGTATGTGCTGTTTGCCACTGGAAGGATTTCGTGGGTCATGTTCGAGTGAGCATTTCTCCTCGCAGAATTGTCAATGCTATTTAAAGTTAAATATCTTCAAAGCGGCGCAATTTTTTTTATTGAAAGTTCAGGTTTTTACTTTATTGTGTGTTCCGGATCTGGTGTTATATACATGCTTTTCATGTATATGAAAAAAATAGCTTTTGTGGCATTTAAAGATGATGGTCTCATTTCATGAAATTCCAACATCAAGAATTAGAACTACACCGTAATCATGTTTTCAGATTGATTAATTTCACTCTGAAGTCATCGTTCAGTTTTTTTTTTAAATCAAGAAAAACTGACGTTACTACCTGCAAAACAAGAAAAAATAGCACGTCATAATTTCCTGAACTTCATTTCTCAAAGGAGTGAAAATATATGAATATTAATCATTTTCTTTAAAAATCTGTTCGTATTTGAAGCAAAATTCGTTGTTACGCCTCATTGAAAATATCCAAAATTAAACCGGTGCCATTCTTGCCTTCTCATATATCGACTCATGCAAGCATCATTTAGAGGCTAAAAACTCATCTCTTTGTCTTGTTAAGCCTAAAATGTAAGACTTTAAGTTAAATACTTAACTTTCATGTTGATTCATACACTGTAAATGTTTGCCTTGGCAGTCGTCTCGGACTTTTGAAATTACTCAAGAGCGACAGTGGCACTCACTAGACTATTAATCTGAACACCTAAAAGACTTACATTTTACACCACAGAATTCCAGGTTTAGCAAAAACAATACGTTTGGCACCCAAATTATACCCCGTCCTTCCTTACACCTCAGATTTATACCCCGTCCTTCCTTACACCTCAGACTTATACCCCTCCTTCCTTACACCTCAGATTTATACCCCTCCTTACACCTCAGATTCATACCCCTCCTTCTTTACACATCAGATTTGTACCCCTCTTTCCTTACACCTCAGATTTATGCCCCTCCCTTACACATCAGATTTATACCCTTCCTTACACCTCAGATTTATAACCTTCCTTCCTTACACCTCACATTTAAACACATACTTTTGTTACATCTTTCTGACTGATGCAAACATTTTAACACTCTTTTTTCACTTTCTAATTTATTCATTTCAAATTGCCACAATGTCTTCTAATTTTTTTACTGGATATTAGTTCCATGCTCTCCAGCATACTCCTGTTTGAGCTCTACTCCCATAAAACGTTTGTACTGCTTATAATAACCTACCATCATTCAGTCGCAACATTGCTGTATTGCTTCCCTATCTAACTTTTCATAAGGCTTTCCTATATTTTTACTTACTAATGCAGCGTAGAAATTTACATACGATCATTACTGTCCTTACTTCGTCTTGCCCATACAAAAAAAAAAAAGTAAATTTGCAAATGGTTTATATTATCATTGTTAAAGTCATCACTTAAAAATAGTTAAAAAAAAACATACAAATGCAGAACATGAGCTTAGCAAAAACATCTAATTTAAATCGAACTGCTCTATATTTTTGTGGGATAAGTATGAATAGTTCGTATAAATATGGCATAATTTAGTTTTTCTTAGCATAAATGACGCATTGCTTCATTGGCGTGGCAGTGAACTCCTAAAGCAAAAGTGGTGTTAACAAGTGAGTGTATATGTGTGTGGAAGAGGGGGTTGAATGTGTGGTGTTGTGTGGAGTATTGAATTTGAATGTGTTTGTGTGCGTGTCGTGGCGAGTGTGTTTGGTATTGAGGGTGTGTTGATGGTGACGAGGATGTGCGCGCGGATGTTGACTAAGGTGGGTGGGTATGTGGTGTTGACGAGTGTGTGTGTGTGTGTGTGTGTGTGTGTGTGTTGAGTGTGATATTTAGAGTGTACAGCAAGTGGTGTAGACGAGGATGTATTGTGGTAACGAAAGTGTGCAGTGGTATCCAGGGTGTGTGACGGTAACGAAGGTATGAGGTGGTAAAAAACAGGTGTGTGGTGGTAACGAACTTAGATGTATGATAATAACGAGGTTGTATGGAGGTAACGAGGGTGGACGTATCGAGTGTGGTAGTATCGAGGATGTGTATTGGTAACGAGGGTGTCATGGTAATGAGGGTGTGATGGTTACCTGGAGACGCTTCCGGAGGCCACCATTCCCGCAGCTCGGTCCTAGAGCAGGACTCTTGGGGCGAGTGATTGGTAATGAGGATGTATTGGTAACGGGTGTGTGGTGGTAATGAGCGCATGGTAGTAACGAGGGTGTGATGATATCAGTGGTGTTTGGGAGTAAGGTTATACTGGTGTGGAGGGTGTGTGACTGATAATGAGTTCGTGGTGATAACGAGAGTATGGTGGCAGGCAGGGTATGTTGCTGTAACGAGGGTACGTAGTGGTCAAGATGGTGTGTGATAGTATCGATGGTTTTTGTTGTAGTGGTAATGAGGGTGTGTTGGTAACGAGGTTGTGACAAAAACAAGTGTTTGTGTGTGTTTGGTGTTAACGCAGATGTGTGGTGGTAATGAGTGTGTCGGGTGATCAGTCATACACGGAATACTGTGTAATACTAGCCATATGTTGTAATACTTAAATCTGTAGTATAAATGACTTTAAAAAAGATGAAGCTGATAATTCGTCCATCAAATGACAAGCTAAAAAAATGACGTGGACGAAAAATATGTCTACCTACCTGGAGGTCGTTCCGGGGGTCAACGCCTCCGCAGCCCAGTCCTTGATCATGCCTCCCGGTGGATCAGGTCCTAATCAACCAGGCTGTTACTGTTGGCTGCCCGCAATCCAACGTACGAACCATAGCCCGGTTGATCGGGAATTGACTATAGGTATCGGTCCAGTTCACTCATAAAAGCAGCCAGGGGTTTAATTGTAATTCCCCTTATGCATGGTGGGTGACTGTTGAACAATCTTGGACCCTGGACACTTAATGTGTTTTCTCTTAGTGTAATAATGGCGCCCCTTATTTTCACTGGGGGTATGTTGCACCGTCTGTCGAGTGTTTTGCTTTCGTAGGGAGTGGTTTCTGTGTGAAGATTTGGAACCACTTCCTTTAGGATTTTCCAAGTGGAGATTATGCATCTCTCACCTGCGTTCCCGGGAGTACAAGTCAAGACACTAAATCACATCAAAAAAGATGAGGCTAATAATCCGTTCATAAAATGACAAGCGAAAAAGTGACATAGACGAAAAAAAAGTATTTACAAGCTATGATAATCAGCATAATATTAATGTCTAGTTCAACGAAAATATATAGTACACACCTTTTACAAATGTGGGAATTCTCTGATTGAGAAATATGTAATGTAGTAAATAAATATCTTATTTTGACAAGTTACTTGGAAATTTGCATGTGCCCTGTGGAGCGAGAGCTCAGTCCAAGTGTTTGTGGTCCTTGTATAGACAGTTTAATAAGCTGCAGCCATAACGGTAAACATTTAACGTATAGGTGAAGCATTTCTTCTAAAGCAAATTTTAAGGACGGATATTTATTCCATATTGACTTGCGTGATGAAGACTTAATACAAATTCTCAACTCTTTAAAATTCAGTTGATAAATGTGATAAAATAAATTAAATGCAGAATAGTAAAAAAATAGTTAATTCACTGTAACTTGCGTATTGTACAGTGGAAACCCATGGTTGACATTTTGAAAATAGGAATAAAGGTTTCAGCAAGCTTGGGACATATTTTTAAGTAGAGGTTATGCTGAAGAGTTTCAGTTCTAACCTAAATTTTAAGTTTTCACAGCGATTTTAAATGTTTTATCAATAAAAACAGAGCAGTTTAAGATAATCCCTGAAATTTATATCATAGTTGTTTCATATACCGCATAATTTCGTTGGAATACCTGATGATAAAAATGGTTATAACGATGACAATAATTTTTATAGGGATGGACCAAAAGCTCCAATGGCGGGTCATCATCTGAGTAAGACCCGCGTCAGGAAACACTTATCCTATTTCATGACGAACCTTACCCAACCTAACCAACCTGATGACAAAACACACATAAGTGTCTCTGTTTGCAGACGATGTCAAGTTAATGAGGAGAATTCAATCGGAGGAGGATCAGGCAGGACTACAAAGGGATCTGGACAGGCTGCAAGCCTGGTCCAGAAACTGGCTCCTGGAGTTTAACCCCGCCAAGTGTAAATTCATGAAGATCTGGGAAGGGCGCAGAAGACCTCAGACAGAATACAGTCTAGAGGGCCAAAGACTACAAACCTCACTCAAGGAAAAGGATCTTGGGGTGAGTATAACACCGAGCACATCTTCTGAGGCGCACGTTAACCAAATAACTGCTGCGGCATACGGGCGACTAGCAAACCTAAGAATAGCATTCCGACATCTCAGTCAGGAATCGTTCAGGCCCATATTGGAGAATGCAGCACCTGTTTGGAACCCACACATGGCCAAGCACGTCAGGAAATTAGAGAAAGTGCAAAGGTTTGCAAAAACACTAGTCCCAGAGTTAAGGGCATCTCTTACGAGGAGAGTTTAAGGGAAATCGATCTGACGACACTGGAGGACAGGAGGAACAGGGGGAGACATGATAACGACATAAAATACTGAGAGGAATCGACAAGGTGGACAGGAACAGGATGTTTCAGAGATGGGACACAGCGACAAGGGAAGTTGAAGACTTAGATGAGTCACAGGGATGTTAGTAAGTATTTCTCCAGTCATAGAGTTGTCAGGAAGTGGAATAGTCCGGAAAGGGAGGTGGTGGAGGCAGGATCCATACATAGCATTAAGAAGAGGTATGATACAGCTCACGGAGCAGGGAGGGAGTGACCTAGTAGCGACCAGTGAAGAGGCGGGACCAGTAGCTATGACTAGACCCCTGCAACCACAATTAGGTGAGTACACAGATACACACGCACACACATACGCAGACACACACATACACAGACACACACATAAGCAGACACACACATATGCAGACACACACATACGCAGACACACAAAGACACAGGCACACACAGACACAGACACACAGATGCACACAGACACACAGATACACACAGATACACACAGACACACACACACTGTGTGTGTGTGTAGTCTGAACTACTTTTAAAATTGGACTCTTCCGAAATTTTTTTTACGTATTGATAAATAGATTTTTTCATTGACAGTGATGTAAAGCTTTATATTTTATGACTAAACCTAACTTGGATACCTCACCTATCTTGATCTAACGAATATTTTAAGCTAATTTCTGAGATATATATTTGTCGTGCCGAATAGATAAAACGCGATTTTGGCTTTAATAGCAAAGCTCTTCTTGCCGAACAAGGCAAGCGAAAATTTTTGTATGCAGTAATTTTGCAAAAATCATTCTGAACCTAACGAAAAAATAATATATTTCATTGTGTTTGTTTATTATTAAATTATTGTAAACTATCTAAAATATATTTATTTGGATTAGGCTAAATTAAATTGAACTTATTATAATAAGGTTAGGTAAGTTTTTTAATTTTTTTTTGGTACAAGATTATTATTTTTTATATTAGCATAAATGAAAAAAATCTTTAAACGTATAAGAGAAAATTTTAGAAAGGACTTAATTTTAAATGAGCTCTGTGCTGTTTTACGAGAAACATGAGCCATCGCTCCAGTTAATAGCACTCACCTTGGTGCTCCTCTTGGGTCCAATGCTATTATCTGATTGTGAAGAAGAATAATAAGAAGAATAATAAGCTTTTAGCAAGGGACTATTCCTGCATATGATGCTGGCTGACACCAACATCCGTCATGGTGTTGGGCGACAGGGAGGTGCTGCAGATGACAGGAAGGCGTACAAGATACGCATGTGCAGAGACAGGCCATCAGTATATATTCGTCCGAGTGGGATCAGGGACTGGATTCCAGACTCATATATGCAAAACAGTTGCAGACAGGCGATCTTAATAATGCAAGACAAGCCATGGGGGTGGAAATCTAAAGCTCAAGTATTTTCAGACTTCTCAATGTGTCATCAGGAGCTGTGCAATGTTGCAAGGGCAGCAACAGGAGAAAATGAGGGGAAGTGTTTTCAGAGTATGGTAGCATGGGTGGCACCCGCGAGAATCTCTCTGAAAGAGAGGGAGATCCTCGCGGGTGCCACCATAGGTCCTGAGCGAGGGAGCAGAGAAACTGTGTGTGCCACTAGCAGCAACCTTCAATAAATCTGTCGAAACAAAACAACTGCCTGAGGTGTGGAAGACAGCAAATGTAGTTCCAATTTTTAAGAAAGGAGATAGACAGGCATCATTGAACTACACACCAGTGTTACTGACATGCATAGTATATAAAGTCATGGAGAAGATTATCAGGAGAAGAATGGTGGAGAAAATAGAAAGGATTGGGCTCATACATCACAATCAGCACGGCTTCTGGAATGAGAAATCCTGTGTCACAAATCCACTTGAGTTCTAAGACAAGGTAATAGAAGTAAGATAGGAGAGAGAGAGATGGGTAGGTTGCATCTTTTTGGGTTGTAAGAAGGCTTTCGACACATTACCACACAAGAGACCGGTTCAAAAACTAAAAGAACAGGCAGGAATAGTAGGAAAAGCACTGCAGTGGATCAGAGAATACCTGAATGGCAGGAAACAACGAGTGGTGGTACATGATGAGGTGTCAGAGTGGGCGCATGTGTCGAGTGGGGTTCCACAAGGGTCAGTCCTAGGTCCGGTGCTGTTTCTTGTATATGTGAATGGTAAGAGGGAAGGAATAGATTCAGAGGTGTCCCTGTTCGCTGATGATGTGAAACTAATGAGGAGAATACAAGCGTACGAGGGTCAGGTAAGATTACAAGGGGATCTGGACAGGCTGCAAGCCTTGTCAGACAAATAGCTTCTGGAGTTTAACCCTAGTAAGTGCAAAGTTATGAACTCGATACCTCAAAAGCGGTGGGACCAGACAACATCTCTCCGTGGGTAGAGAGGGAGCAGAGATGTTGTGTGTGCCACTAACAAAGATCTTCAACACATCCATTGAAACTGGGCAACTACCTGAGGTGTGGAAGATGGCAAATGTAGTCCCAATTTTTAAGAAAGGAGACAGACACGACGTGTATAGTATACTATACTGACGTGTATAGTATGCAAAGTCATGGAGAAGATCATCAAGAGGAGAGTGGTGGAGCACCTAGAAAGACACAAGCTTATAAACGACAACCAGCACGGTTTCAGGGAAGGAAAATCCTGTGTCACAAACCTACTGGAGTTTTATGACAAGGTAATAGAAGTAAGACACGAGAGTGAGGGGTGGATAGTGCATTTTCTTGGACTGCAAGAAGGCGTTCGACACAGTTCCTCACAAGAGGTTAATGCAAAAGCTAGAGGATCAGGCACACATAACAGGAAAGGCACTGCAATGGATCAGAGAATATCTGACAGGGAGGCAACAACGAGTCATGGTACGTGAAGAGGTGTGAGGGTGGGCACCTGTGACGAGTGGGGCTCCACAGGGGTCAGTCCTAGGACCTGTGCTGTTTTTGGTATATGTGAATGACATAACGGAAGGGATAGACTCAGAAGTGTCCCTGTTTACAGATGATGTGAAGTTAATGAGAAGAATTAAATCAGTCGAAGATCAGGCAGGACTACAAAGAGACCTGGACAGGCTACAAGCCTGGTCCATTAACTGGCTCCTTGAATTAACCCTGCCAAATGTAAAGTCATGAAGATCGGGGAAGGGCAAAGAAGACCGCAGACAGAGTATAGTCTAGGTGACCAAAGACTGCAAACCTCACTCAAGAAAAAAGATCTTGGGGTGAGTATAGTACCGAGCACATCTCCTGAGGCACACATCAATCAGATAACTGATGCAGCATACGGGCGGCTGGCAAACCTAAGAATAGGAATCGTTCAAGACTCTGTACACCATATACGTCAGGCCCATACTGTAGTATGCAGCACCAGTTTGGAACCCACACCTGGTCAAGCACGTCAAGAAATTAGAGAAAGTGCAAAGGTTTGCAACAAGGCTAGTTCCAGAGCTAAGGGGATTGTCCAACGAAGAAAGGTTAAGGGAAATCGGCCTGACGACATTGGAGGACAGGATGGTTAGGGGTGACATGATAACGGCATACAAAATACTGAGAGGAATAGATAAGGTGGACAGAGACAAGATGTTCCAGAGATGGGACACGGAAACAAGGGGTCACAATTGGAAGTTGAAGACTCCTATGAGTCAAAGGGATGTTAGGAAGTATTTCTTCAGTCATAGAGTTGTCAGGAAGTGGAATAGTCTGGAATGTGACGCAGTGGAGGCAGGAACCATACATAGCTTTATGCCGAGGTTTGATAAAGCTCGTGGAGCAGGGAGAGAGAAGACCTAGTTGCGATCAGTGAAGAGGCAAGACCAGGAGCTATGAATCGACCCCTGCAACCACAAATAGGTGAGTACACAGGCTCAGATGCACTCAAGCACACATCAACAGAATCATCAGCATCATCAACAGCAGCAGCAGCATCGTATACATTATAATCATAATTAACATCAGTATCATAATCACCTACATATTAATCATTAACATCATTATCATGATGTACACGGGATGAAATCCTAGACAGATTGTCATCTGGTGTCTGCGGTGAACGACCTCTGCACTCGTGCTAAAGTTGGAACCTACAGTACAAATATGTTAGATACTATTTGTGGCACTTTTCTCATAGTCACCTTAGAAGACACAAGAGTCAGACCGTGTTGTTCGTGCTTCATATTATTAATTTTACCTCGTCTTGTGAATGAAATTTTTTAGTAACAGATAAAAATCCTTCTATACGTAAACAGTTTAGCAATGCATTTCCTCTAACTATATTTTTTTTATATTTCTGGCAGGTACATTAAACTGTCAATAGACTGTTCAAATCCACCAGTATTTAACATTAACTAAATCTGCAGTGATACAAAGAAGACAATAGTGCAACAAAAAGAAATCTTGCAAGAATGTATCCTTTGGTACTTGTTGATAAAAATAATTACTCTTGCCTTTAGTATACTGCGTTTACTGTTGTCTTTTGTGAATAGAATGAACTGAAGGTCAAGTTACATAATTTTAGATGAAGGTTACACAAGGGCTTTAAATATATGTTCTGGGAGAGTATTATGTTGTTACTTGACTTGGCTAATAGTCTGGCGACTGTGTTTGGCGCTTTCAACACACTTGGCAAACCTCCAACACTGTTTTACCCACAGTTCTCTCTGTCCGGTTCACTAAATTACAACTGTCACCTGCGACAGTGTTTAGGTCACTACACATAACTAGCGAATCTTACGATATTGTCAGGCTCACTAAACATTGCTGGAGAGCCATCGATAGTACATAGTTGACTATACACGTTGTTGATTAAATAGAACTGGCAATTCCTTGTTGTCCGTTTCACTAAACATGCTTTGAGCCTTCAATAATGTCTACTTTACTAAACATGGTTGTTGTACTTTGACTAATCACTATTTTTATTCTAGGATGCCACTGTGTGGTGATCGTTTCTGTTTATTGATGGGGTGGTTCAGTTCGGTCACAGTTGGTACCTATGACGGAATGTAATTCAGTATTTTTTTTTTTATATTTGATTAAAAATCAGTATTTACAACATATCAAAATGTGCCGTAAACAGTAACAGGCACCTAAAAACAAAATCAATATCAAAATGACAGACCAACACCATAAACATGAAAATGTGTGATATAAAATAACTCTGCCCCTTTCTACCACAACAACCCACCACCTGAACCCTCACTATCTTCAAAAATAAAAACCCTAACTATACATACACAAGAAAATGGTTACATATAAAAAAAAAAACATGCGTAACATGTAGCATGGTATATGCAAAACTAAATAACTACAAACCCTATATACAAAGAAACATGTCTATATAATGACATGAACATAAACGGTCATCTTAACATAACACCATAAGCATAACGCTCACATTGGGCCACAAAATCCCTCCTGTTACCATATAATTTTAATCCTACAATTATATACTGTATTTTTTTAATCCTACAATTATATACTGTATATTATTAATCCTACAATTATATTCTGTATATCACAACAACACAGAAAACAACCATCTACATAATGTATATACACAATAAATTAATGTCTTGCCTTCACGGAATTACAATGGAATCATCCACATATAGACGACTCTATTATTATTACATTACATTGACTTGGTATCCATGGATACCACCGCTATCCCTCCCACTCCCCACCCCACCCTCACCTCACATAACAGCAGGGTATAGAATAGGGATGTATCGGATGTGAAAAAGTTAGATATCCGGTATGCGGATGTGTATACGGATGTCTTACTTGCTTATTTTGCGGATGCGGATGCGGATATCTGCTTACAGTAAAATACGGATGCGGATATCTGCTTACAGTAAAATACGGATGCGGATGCGGATATCTGCTTACAGTAAAATGCGGATGCGGATTACGGATGTCACATCTTGACATCCGGGCGGATGCGGATGCGGATGCGGATTTTGCAGGACAGTCATAAAACACCTGATTTTTGTTTTTTTACCACATGGCAAATACTTTCATTACATAATACTTTTAATACATAATACTTTTATTACATAATCAATTGACATTTGCTTAATACTTAAAGTTTATGAGTGGAAGGTTTTTCTTCAAGAATAACAGATTCTCTGCATTTTCTGCCAGAAGTCGTTTTCGTTTGTTGGGCTTTATCAAGTCACAAACACATCTCATATCTGTTTGTGACTGAGATATGTTTGTCACAAACAGATCTCAGTCCAATACAAAGGAGAATGGGTTTGATTGGTGTCGTGGGTGCGGGAGTGAATTCTTGGGTAGCTTTGGGTAGTGGTGATTTTGATAACGACCTGCCTTGCATGGGCCAGTAGGCCTTCTGCAGTGTTCCTCCATAAGAACATAAGAAAGGAGGAACACTGCAGCAGGCCTGTTGGCACATACTAGGTAAGTCCTTCACAATCCGTTCCACTAACAATATTTTCCCACTCAAATCCAACCCCTCTCACTCGTGTGTTTATCCAACCTAATATGTTTATCAAACGCTATTTACATCCCTATATTAATTCCTGTTTTCCATTTATACACCTCCACAGTGTTACTGTGTGTCTCTCACACATATGCAGATGAATGGTTCAGAGAACCGACATGTTGATAAATTAGAAACAGATGCAACACTTGGGTATCTTTATTGAGGAAACGTTTCGCCACACAGTGGCTTCATCAGTCCAATACAAAGGAGAATGATGGAATCAGTCCCTTAGCCTTGACTCAATGTTGTCAGTCCATCAATATTGATAATAATACAGCATATGTGTGAAGAAGTGACTTATATACCGTAGGCAGGAGAGGTGCAGCAGTAGTAGGAGGTGTCACATTTGACCAATGTGGAAGTAGGTGGTGGCCAAGGGTTAGGCAAGTGAAGAATTCCCTGTATTAAGATACCAAGATGTTGGTGTGTCAGACAGCAACTCCAGGCTGTGGGACTGATTACCTCAAACTCCTGTTCTTCACGATTCTCCTTTGTATGGACTGATGAAGCCACTGTGTGGTGAAACGTTTCCTCAATAAAAATACATAAGAACATAAGAACGGAGGAACACTGTAACAGGCCTGCTGGCCCATACTAGGCAGGTCCTTCACAATCCATCCCACTAACAAAATATTTGCTCAACCTAATTTTCAATGCATATGTGTCTAATAAACACATAAGCAGTATAATTTATTTCCATTGCATATGTGTCAAATTTATCAGCCTTTTAGGGTTATTGAAGGTAGCACCTTGGGTAGTTTTAAATTTAGGTTGGATAAATTCATGAGTGAGAGGGGTTGGTTTTGAGTGGGACTCGCATATGAGTAAATAGAATTATCAAAGCTTATTTCTTGGATAGAATTGAAAATTTGGTTGGGCAGCATACATAAGGGGGATTACCAACAAACCCCTGGCTGTCTTCAAGCAGGCACTGAACAGGCACCTAAAGTCGGTACCTGACCAGCCAGGCTGTAGTTCGTACGTTGGACTGCGTGCGGCCAGCAGTAACAGCCTGGTTGATCAGGCTCTGGTCCAACATGAGGCCTGGTCACAGACCGGGCCGCAGGGGCGTTGACCCCTGGAATTCTCTCCAGGTAAACTCCAGGTTAGTGGTGTGGATTGTGAAGGACCTGCCTAGTATGGGCCAAGAGGCCTGCTGCAGTGTTCCTCCTTTCTTATGTTCTCGTTCTCGTCTCTCTCTCTCTCTCTCTCTCTCTCTCTCTCTCTCTCTCTCTCTCTCTCTCTCTCTCTCTCTCTCTCTCTCTCTCTCTCTCTCTCTCTCTCTCTCTCTCTCTCTCTGCACAGGTCATTAAGTTATAATATTTGAAGCTGCAATGTTAATTTGTAAATCATAAGAACAAGTTTGGGAAACAAACATGCAAGCTCTGTAATTTAGGTTATAATATCCGCCACATCCGCTTTGTTTGGCACGGATGCGGATGCGGATATTTATTTAATAGTGATTACGGATGCGGACGCGGATGCGGATGTCTCATTTAGGAAAAATACGGATGCGGATGCGGATGTCTCATTTAGAAAAATACGGATGTGGATGCGGATGCGGATGTCTCATTTAGAAAAAATACGGATGCGGATGCGGATGTAAGAATTTATGCGGATGCTCCGGGGATGCGGATGCGGATACCCGATACATCCCTAGTATAGAACGGATTTTAGAAATACATAACTATTTTCTATCACCTGATGCAACAGGCTAAAAATACTTGCTCCAAAACATCATGGTTCTATGTACCACATTACTATCTGCTTTTACTCTACAGATTTCCACCAATAACTATTTTATCGCTGAACACAACATCTCTGGTAATTATAGCCATGGCATTCACCTTGCTCATGACTTTCGTGCATCTTTAACACAATATAAGGTTAATCAACCGTTATCCACATACACGTGCAATAGCTTCTTCATTGCCTCTAGGTAAGCCCCCTTTAATTCACCTCTTTGAATATATGAACAAAAATGAATAAAGCATGATAAAGAAAATGATACCCCTACCCAGTCAACCCCGTCTCCCCACCCCTCTTTCATTCTTTCGCTACCTACCTCTATGCACCACACCCTCCACAAAAACGCCATGCGTCCCCCGTGACATACATCGCTTGAGTCACCCGTCACCTCACCACCCCACCCCACCCTCCCCCCACATTTCTAACCATCTACCACATCCTCAAGCGTACCCTATCTACCCTTCCATCCACCACTTACTTCTCCCACCTGCAGACAAGCCCATTTAAGAGAATCCCCTCACCTCACCCCTAGTAAATCCCTGATTGTCATATTCCTATAGCTTTCCAAGAAAAGGACATCCCACGACCTCCCATAAATTACCCTATTCCTACATCTTGTGCGATACATGCTACCCGCTATGGCCGTAATCCGCACATCCCCCGTCACCTCCCTCATCACCCATGACACATACAGGAAATCCACCATGACATACAACAACGCCCGCCTTACGGCCCCACCCACACCCCCAATATCCAAACTCAATGCCCGTAATGTCTCTATACCCCCCTCCCAACATAGCTGTCTCCTCCATTCCACACCTGCTACACGCTGATGCCCCTACCAATCCCATCTTAAACAGTATAGCCTTTGAAGCTACCACTCCATGCAAGAACCTAACGATCACCTCCCTTACTTTGCGACACAGGGCACCCCTGTCGCAAACCCTTTCCCATCCTAACTTCTTTCCCTATACGTCCATTGATTTGCACTCTCACACACGCGTCGTCGTACGTCTCTGCCAAACCTACTATTTCCTCCCCATACCCCTGCCTACGCATAAACTCCCATAACATATCTCTTTCTACACTGTCATACGCCGCTCTCCAGTCCAGGCCCAGCACTCCCCCTCCCTCTCTACCCTCTATAAACTCCCTGATCCTCATGGCCTTTATTCATACTGCGACCTGGGATTCTATACTGCCCCTGCTCAATGACACCATGTAGCACACTTTTCATTCTATTACCCAACACTTTAGCGAAAATTTTATAGTCAGCACACATCATCGAGAGCGCTCTATAATCCCAGATTGTCACCCCACCCTCACCCTTTTTAACTAACACTACCACCCCTGTGTGCTGCGTACTTCCCATACTTCCTGTCTCTTTCATCCGATTGAACAAACGTACCATACATTCCTTTACCTCCCCAATTCATCAAATAGAAATCTTTGGGGGGATACCATCTATACCCGAGCGTTTCTTTCTGCTCATGCCCTGCACTGCCATCCACACCTCATCCTCAGTAATCACCCTTCCATCCCTCTCATCATCCCTCCCCATTCCCTTGAAATACTCTCCACCAAGATCCACCCCTCCCTCCCCCACTCTCACCCTTTTGCAGATTACACTCAAACCACTTGTTACATATATGCTCAGTGCCTTGTTGTTTCCAACCTTTACCCTTTCCCAAATCCCCATTCACCTCATTACCACCTCCAACCCCATTACAGTCATTCCCTCTGCCTTTTCCTAAATTCCCCAAGACATGTGCAGATGGCCTATCACTCCCATAACACATCATCCATTCCCCCCATACCTTAAAATCAAACCTTTTTATTCTGATCTCTGCAACTGATCCCCAGAAACCCCTATTTCTGCACGGTTTTCCCCCCCTTCGTAACAACTATTCATTGCCCTCAAGATACTTTTGCTTATCATACCTCCAACAGTTTTCCCTCTCTGCCCCTTACCTCATAATATTCCCTTATACTCGGTTTCCACACTTTTCCCACCATTCCACTATGTTCTCACTCAGTTTTCCCTAGCCCACACAGAATCCACCACTACCAAAACCTGTATATCCATCCACCCCATCTAATAATAGCACATTTGGGTTTACAGTAACCCTCGTACCACCTTACCATTCCCTCCATCTACATCCACTAATACTCCCCTATGATCTGAAAACCCCACATCTAACGTTTGTACCCTCCCACAACCGCCTCGTTACTAACCCTGTCTACTGCTGCATACCCTTCTAATAGGAGTTTCCACCACCACCACCCCTTCCCCCACCACATCAACCATCCCAGCATACCCAGAACGTCTCTGAGTACTCCCAACACACATCCCGCCCCCTCGGTTCAACATCTTTCTTCCTTATGATACTATTCAATCCCTCCCATAATATTACGGGTAATCTCTCCATATGGCAAACAAAAAATCCTCAAAAAGATCCTTTTTTTCCCTCCTGGTTATCAGCAGCTGTACCCATGAAACACACCCTTCCTCTCCCCACACCCATCCACCCCCAACCCTCCCCACCCCCTCCTCCCATTTCATCAACCCTAAATGGGCTGGTCTCTTTTCCCGCTATTGCAACACCACCTTTAATCTACCCAACCTCAGCACACATGTAACCTTTCAAAAACCCAAGTCTCTACCTACCCTATAATTGTATCTTGTAAAACACACATCCACAGCATATCGTCTCAGAATACCCTCCACCCACGTACGCTTCACCTCGGCCCGAAGGCCATTTACATTAAAGGTTAAACACCTGAATATATTAGAGGGGCTTACCTTTGGACTTTTTGTGGTCTTGATACATTACTCTTTCTCCTTTGTCATTAACTACATTCTGACCCCTCTAGCCCATCCGAGCCCTTGGCTCTAAAATACCCCTGCGTGCCACATCCACCCATGGCTTTTGCATGCTTTTGGGCGGCATAAGGGCGTCGTCGCGTCAGAGCCCCCACTGCCTCTTCTTGCTCCCCAGTCACTTCCATGCAGTCAACACTTCCTCTTCGTGCACGGATCCTAATCTCTCCCACCACCAAACCATCCTGCAAGAACTGTCTCCCAATGTACCAACAAGCCTGTAAATCTTGTACAACAGTAACACCATCACCATCACCCACAGACCCTTGTCAGGGACTGCCCATGCCCTTTGACACATCGAGGACAGGCAACTCCAGTCCTATGTCAATGAAAATCCTATCCTGTGCCCCCCCTGCAGTCCCTCTCTGGGCAAGTTAGGCACGCCTCTCCTCCATCCACAATATCACTCAACGCCCCAGAGCTGCACTCACCTCATCTCCACACTCTTCCCTTAACCCTCAGCCAGCCACCCATCCACACTTTTTAACTCCTCAGCAGCACTTCCACCACATCGTCTGCGTGGTTGTTGAAATCGTCGTTTCTTACAAGCTGCAGCCATATGTTCATACGAACCACAAATCCTGCAGGTTTGCCTTTGTCCTGCATATGTCACTACACTGCGTTTAAAATCGGGCAGAACGACATATGATGGGATGGGCGTCGGATGTCATTTTCAGGTGTATGTGCCCTCTAACAGGCCAGGAGGTCCTCAGTCCACCTGTCCACTGACTTGCGTGTATAATTCCAAAATCTTGGAAAACTTGCCTGACATCAAAGTCAATACATTCAAAAGGGACATTCAAAAGGGTCGTATGCCTCCTGTGTCACCATCTTCACGAAGATACGTGTAGAGCCATTTAATGCTATCCCATGTATCTCCTGGTTGTCCAGGCCATATGTGTCTCGCAGAACAGCCGGCGTATCACAGCACATTCGTGGGGTAAACAGCACCACGTAGAAACTCTACACACAAGTCAGTGTTTACTCTCCTCCTCAGTCCAGTCGCCATTCTGCAGAAAAGTGGGTAGTTCACCAAGCTGCCACCAGGAGGCCGAACCAGCACGTCCATCCCATACGAGAGCTGGGAGGCGAATGATAATTCAGTATTACCTCCGAATCCTTCCTATTAGATGGCTGGGTTAGTCTAAACGGTAGAGTGTCGGACTTTCAATGTACGGATATTGGTTCGAGCTCCACGTCCACCCTTCTGTTCATTCATCGACAGTTGTTTATTATAACTTGAGTTCATGGGGTGGAAAGCTTACCATCACAACTTAGGACGTGATGGTCATAAAGTAAAATTCCAGGGTCTACTGGTAAGCCAGCGAATTGCCTTGCTGAAATGATAGGAACTCTAGTATAAGCGGGTTATTATAGAATTAAGACCCTTTTCCCTCCTGTGTTGGTAAACTTTCATTTTCCATTGATCATCGAGAACATCACGACGAACACAGCCAGTGTTATACTTGGAGAAAGTCAGGTAAAGTTAATGGATAGGGCCTTTTGTCTTAGAAATAGGAAGAAGAGGCAGGTGTTTTTACTGGGGCGGATGCAGGATATTGTTAGCCATTTGGACAACATCATGGAAAGAAATGGAAACAGTCCTATTATCTGTTTCAGTGCTGGAGGTAACAAAGTTAGCAGACGTAGGAGTAAGGACCTGATTAGCAGGTATAGATCATCAATGTGGCATTTTGCCGAGGAGAGGAGTTGGAAATGAAAGGTTGTCCAGGGCAATTGGTGTTAATTGCTGGCTGGACAAACATTGTAAGATCATTGTACTACCATTTATGGACAGCTGGGACCTCGTCTGTGGTAGAAATGACATGTAAACTAGGAATAGTTAGTGGTATGGGTCTTTGTGGGAAAACAGTGAAATATGGTACAAATATAATTAGGCCGGATGAATTATCAGGTAGTGATATTTTGAGTTTTAAGGATACCAGTTATAGGCAGAATGAATTTGAGTTATTGGTGTATATTGAAAGCCATAGGCACTAGGAAGGGAAAAGAGTGTTTCTAAATATATATTGTACAAATAGTCATAGCGAAATAGGAAATAAGATGGACGAGTTTAAATTAATTGCAAGTGCGGATAACACTGACGTATTTGCCATAACTGAGACGTGATTTAATATGAAGAATCGGGACATTCCTGCTGAATGCCACATTCAGGGTTTTAAATTTATCTATGTTGATGAAAAGGGAGGTGGCACTGTATGTCGGAGAACACTTAAATTGCTGCATAAAAACTGGTATAATGTCTGAAATAACACATACAGAGGCTGGGAAGAAATGTTAAGGCCACAAGGCATGATAACGTAGTAATTCTAGGGGACTTTAACTTTAGTCATATTGATTGGAATTTCTTGACTGGGAATTTAGAGAATAACGACTTCCTAGAAGTACTTCAGAATTGTTCTTTAAAGCAGTTTGTTACAGACCCTACAAGGAAAAATAGCCTGCTTGACTTGGTTCTGGCAAACAAGGATACCATTGTTAATAATCTACAGAGGAACTTGGCGTGAACGACCACAAATCTTTAGTATTAAATGGAAATATGGTACTAGGAATAATTCAGTAATGGTCCCAGGTTTTCGCTTACCAGATTACAATGAGACTAGAGAACGAAGAGAGCTATTAATATGACATTTTTCTAAGCACTTGTACACGTTGTCCATAGGACATTTATTCCGTATAACGAAATATGATCGAACAGAAATGCTCTGAAGTGGATGAACAATAGGCTGAAACATCTTTTAGGGTGGAAGAAAGGAATTTATAGACCAATCAGAGGTGAGTGATGTCATCTTATGAATCAATTAATCAATCATTAAGAGGGAGGTTAAAAGGGGAATAAGAAAAGCTAAACGGGACTATAAGTTATCGTTGCTAATAATTCGAAAACAAACTTTAAAGAATTTTTTCAGGTATAGCGAACAAAGGTTAGAGAAAAATTAGGTCCACTTAAAACAAACTATGGACAGCTTACTGACAAACAGAGTGAAATGTGTTCGATTTTTTAATAATTTTTTCCTCTCGGTTTTCCCACAATAAAACACAAACGATATCCCAGTAGTTAATTTTTAGTGGGCCTGAAAATAAATTATATAATATCAGTCACTAGGGATATGGTAATCAGTCAGGTTGACCGATTAAAGCAAAATAAATTCCCAGGCTCTGATGAACGTTTTTCAAGGGTTCTTAAGGAGTGCAAAATGGAACTTGGTGAACCATTAACCAACATTTTTAATATATCTCTTCAAACAGGTGTAGTGTATGAAATGTGGAAGATGGCTAATATAATTTCTATTTTTAAAGCTGGAGATTATTCGTTACCGTCAAATTACCTCCCAATAAGCCTGACCTCAGTTGTAGGCAAATTACTAGGCATAATTTGGTTAATGATACTCCAGCATGAATTCACGAGGGGTCATTCCTGCCTGACAAATTTACTGACTTTCTTCATTAAAACATTTGAGGCAGTTGATGATAAAGAAGATATTTATTTGGGTTTTAGTAAAGTTTTTGATAGAGTACCACACAAAAGACTGTCAAAGAAAGTGGCAGCTCATGGAACTGGGGGAAAAGTCCTGTTATGGATCGAGGAGTGGCTGACTAACAGGAAGCAGGGAGTGTACATAAATGGGTTGAAACCTGAGTGGGGATCAGTAACAAGTGGCGTTCCACAGGAATCGGTTTTAGGCCCATTGTTCTTCATAATATACATTAATGACCTTCACGAGGAATAACAAAGGATATGAACAGATTCGCTGATAACACGAAAATAGGCAGGATAGTTGATTCAGAAGATGTTACTGATATTCAGGTGGATTTAGACAAACTCATGTCGTGGTCTGAAAAGGCTGATGTAATTCAATGTATATACAAGAACACAAAAAAGAAGGAACACTGCAGCAGGCCTACTGGCTCATGCGAGGCAGGTCCAACTCTCCAACCAGCTTAAGCCAATGCCCCGACCCAGCCAGGTCAGGTTACATTCACTTAAGGAAGGAGCACTGCATCTGACCTAGTAGGATAAGCTAGTCAGAACTAACTCACACCCACCCGCACCCCACCTGGAAATAACCCTCTCCAGATAGTCAGGTCACTTCCACTTAAGGAATTAGTACCACATCCGACCTAGTAGCACACGCAAATCAGGTCCAACTCACACCCACCCACACCCACTCATGTATTTATCTAACCTATTTTTAAAACTACACGTCTTAGCTTCTATGCCGGTACTCGGGAGTTTGTTCCACTCATCCACAACTATTACCAAACCAGTGCTTTCCTATATCCTTCCTGAATCTGAACTTTTCCAACTTGAAACCATTGCTGCGAGTCCTGTCTTGGCTGGATATATATATATATATATATATATATATATATATATATATATATATATATATATATATATATATATATATATATATATAAGAATTGATATTGTTTTTAGACTTTAGTAAGCTTTTGATAAAGTACCACCAGAGACTGTTAGTGGCAGCTAATGGCATTGGGGAAAAAGTTTTATATCTCACTTCTCCGAGGTATGGTCCCACATTGCACAGAGGTGGACCCATCCTATATATATATATATATATATATATATATATATATATATATATATATATATATATATATATATATATATATATATATATATATATAGGATGGGGTCCACCTCTGGTGCAAATTGGGACCCATGCCTCGGAGAAGTGGATAAAACAACTTTTCTTCCCAATGCCATTAGCTGCCACTTTCTTTAACATCTCTGGTACGTATTTATCAAAGCCTTACTAAAGTCTAAATAAACAATATCAAATATATATATATATATATATATATATATATATATATATATATATATATATATATATATATATATATATATATATATATATATATATACATATATACCTATTAGTGCCGAATAGGTAAACTGGTCAATTTCCTCTTATACGTACATTTAGATATATTTTTTCATTTATGTTAATATAAAAACTAATGATTTTGTACCAAACGAACCTTAGGAAACTTACCTAACCTTATTATAACAAGCTCAATTTAATTAAGCCTAATCCAACTAAATATATTGTATATAAGTTTACAATAATTTAACAATAAACAAACACAATGCAATATATTTTTTGTTAGGTTCAGAATGATTTTTGCTAAATTATTGCATACACAAATTTTCGCTTGCCCTATTTGGCAAGACGTTCGTTGCTATTTAAGTCAAATTCGCAAGTTTTAATTATAATTTTGTACCAAGAGAAACTTTGAGAACTTACCTAACCTTATTATAACAAGCTCAATTTAATTTAGCCTAACCCAACTAAATATATTTTAGATAGGCTTACAATAATTTAACAATAAACAAACACAATGAAATATTTTTTTTTCGTTAGGTTCAGAATGATTTTTGCGAAATTATTGCATAGACAAATTTTCGCTTGTCTTAAATGGCAAGAAGAGCGTTGCTATTTAAGCCAAAATCGTTAGTTTTACCTAATCGGCACGACATATATATAGACAAACATTGTCTCTACGTCCAGGAGGACACGAACCTGCAAACTCTGTATCAGAGTCCACAGTACTTTACCACGGACTCGGATACAGAGTTTGCAGGCTCAAGTCCTGCTGTGGACGTAGAGACAATGTAAATAATTTCGCCTGTTTGCTTATTGTTGAGTGTGTATATATATATATATATATATATATATATATATATATATATATATATATATATATATATATATATATATATATATATATATATAGGATGGGGTCCACCTCTGGTGTCAATTGTGGGACCCATTGCCTCGGAGAAGTGGATAAAAAGACTTCAAGGAAGAATATTTAGATTTCTTTCTGAAGCATATATATATATATATTATAAATCAAGCTTTTCTATATAATGTTTTTTGTAAATGCAATTGAATAACGTATGGATAGGTCTTCATAGTACGCTATTCAGTTTTGGATGCTCTTTTCACTCTCAACACAAATCACACTATATAGAGGAGCTTTAATAGAGAGCTGACTGTGTTACCGAAAGACGTAATAAGAAGAACGCGTAGGGAGATGCTGACAGCCACGGAAGCCTTAGGGGAAATGACTGAGGTCGTAAATTTTATGGGGGCTGCGATTTATGAGGACTACATCTCTTTTTCTGAAAGAGGTATTTGGAAAATTGTTACAAAGACAGTGCTTTAAAAGGATATGAAAAGGACCGAGAAATACAAATTGAGTGTATTAAAAGAAGTCGGAATAGGAAAGGAATTTGATCAATGAATAAAGGATGGAAAATGTAGTCCCATGATCGGAAAATGTAGTCCCATGATCAGAAAATAACCACAACACATATTTCCCAGGGGAAAATTTCGCCAATAGTTTAGACAGACGTAGAAGTAACAACAAATTACGACGAGGATGGTCCGCATTATACTGTCGACATTATAGTGTCTCAGTTCCCTTATTTCTCACACATCTGCCATGTTTCTACCACTCATTACCAATACATCTACACTAGGAAATGAAAAGAAAGATTTTAAAATGAGTTCATGTTCAAGTTACTTCGGTATAATGTACACTTAGTACCATATTACACCCCCCTCCCCACACACACACACACACACAAAATTTGGGGGTGAGTACACACCCCACTACACGGGCATGGGGAAATTTTCCCCTGCAGGATTCAGTGGGAAGGGGAAATGGAAGGACTGACAATAAATGAAATGATGAAAATACGTAGGGCAAAGTGCAAGGAGGCAGGGGAACGGTTTATACCAGAAGGCAAAGGATTAAATGGGAAGGCTAGAAAGAGCCTGGTTTGCCAAAGGGCAGGAGGCAAAGAGCTCGGGAGTATCAGAGAATGGAAACGGTACAGAAGGCAAAGAACCCAGGTAAACAGAGAGATTAGTAGAAGAGCTAGAAACAGTATGAAAGTTGGAGGGAGGCCCAGAAACAGTACGAAAATGACATAGCATCGAAAGTTAAGTCCGACCCAAACTGATGTACAGTAAATCAGGGAAGACAACATAGACGGTGATAAGGCTGAGGGAGAGAAGATGGAACTCACAAGTAATGATCAAGAGGTATGTGAGGAGCTCAACTTGAGGTTTAAGGAAGTATTCACAATGGGGGAAAGGGAAGGCAGCTGGGTAGACAGGACGGGGTTCGACACCAACAAGGGATGTACCAAGTACTAGAGGGCATACACACAACTGAGGAGGAAGTGAAGCAGTTACTCAGTGACCTCGATACCTCAAAGGCGATGGGTCCGGACAATATCTCCCTGTGGGTTCTTCGGGAAGGAGTGAGGTACTGAGTGTGCCACTTACCATAATATTCAACACATCCCTTGAAACTGGGCAGCTACCTGAGGTATGGAAGAAGGCCAACGTAGTCCCCATTTTAAAAAAGGAGACAGAAAAAGAGGCACTAAACTATAGACCGGTGTCAGCATGTATAGTGTGCAAAGTCCTGGGTGAAAATCATCAGGGAAAAGAATGGTGGAACACCTTGAGCTGAACAGGATAATAAACACCAGACAGCACGGATTCCAGGAAGGCAAATCCTGTGTAACAAACCTCCTGGAGTTCTATGATAAAGTAACAGAGGTAAGGCAGGAAGAGAAGGGTGGGTTGATTGCATTTCCTTGGACTGCAGGAAGGCCTTCACCTGTTCTCACATAGATTGTAAGAAGTTGGAAGAACAAGCAGGTATAACAGGAAGGCACTGGAATGGATCAGGGTAGCCTGAAAGGGAGACAACAACGGGTCATGGTGCGTGGTGAGGAGTATCACAGTGGGCGCCTGTGACGAGCGGTGTACCGCAGGGGTCAGTCCTAGGACCAGTGTTATTCTGGTATATGTAAATGACATGACGGACGGGATAGACTCAGAAGTGTCTCTATTCGCGGATGATGTGAAAATAATGAGGAGAATCACATCGGAAGAGGACCAGGCAGGGCTGCAAACAGACCTGGACAAGCTCGACATCTGGTCTAGCAATTGGCTTCTCAATTCAATCCCCAAATGCAAAGTCATGAGGATCGGAGAAGGGCAAAGAAGACCGCTGACAGAGTACAAGCTAGGCGGACAAAGGCTACAAACCTCGGCAAGGAGAAAGACCTTGGAGTAGTATAACGTGCCAAGCACGTCTCCGGAGGCACACATCAACCAGATAACTGCGGCAGCATATGGGCGACTGGCAAACCTAAGATTAGCGTTCCGTTACCTTAACAAGGAATCGTTCAAGACGCTGTATACCGTGTACGTCAGGCCCATACTAGAATATGCAGCACCAGTCTGGAACCCACACCTGGTCAAGCACGTAAAGAAACTAGAGAAAGTGCAAAGGTTTGTGACAAGGTTAGTTCCACAACTCAGGGTCTGTCTTATGAAGAAAGGTTGAGGAAATAGGACTAACAACACTGGAGGAAAGAAGGGTCAGAGGAGACATGATAACGACATACAAAATACTGCGGAGAATTGACAAGGTAGACAGTGACAGGATGTTCCAGAGAGGGAACACAGAAACAAGGGGACACAACTGGAAGCTGAAGACTCAGATGAGTCAAGGGATGTTAGGAAGCATTTCTTCAGCTCACAGAGTAGTCAGGAAGTGGAATAGGGCTGAGGAAAAAATTATGATGGAAAGGGGCCATACCCCAAATTTTAAGGGAAAGGTTTATAAAGTTGGGAGGGGAGAACCCCGTGGGAAAACCCGGGGAAAAGGGGGCCAGAGCTGAGTCTCAGCCTGCCCACAATTAAAGGGGAAATTCCCTTAGTTAAGTAAAGGTATCGACCGAAAAAGCGAGGAGGGTGGGGGTGGATGTCAAAACCCAAAGGGTTTTGATGAGCTGGAGGGAGACAGAGGAAAAAAGGAATTAATGGAAATTTCGTCTGGGTTTAAGGGGGAAATTTCAGTATTATTTTTTTCCCCCCAAGCGAGGAAGGAAACCCCAAAGTATGTTTAGAATTAAAACAGAAAACGATTGTGTTTTTACCCCCAAAAAGGCGAAAAAAACAGAGAAGGGTTTTTATCAGAGAAATTTGATTATGGGGGATTTTTAAAACATATGGAAATTATTGGAAACCTTGGGGCCCCTGAAGCCCAAAAATTGGGTTCTAAGGTGATGGAGGTGGTACTGGAAAACCTCATTTTACCAACATGTAAGGGCCTCCCGAAAAAGGGGGAAGGTCAAGTGGAAATGGGTTATATTCCCTGGTGTGAAAATTTGAAAGGGCCCTTTTACCTTAAGAAAGGACCTCCCAGTAAAACCCCTGGTTCAAACTTCCAATATTTGAGGTCTGAAAGGTGGGGGGGAGGGAAGCAAGAAAGGGGGAATCAGGTAACCTTTTTTTTTTTTTCCTTTTTCATAATACCTTTCCCCTTCCTTTTTTTTCAGCGGGACAGAGAGGTGGTAGCGAAGTCAGTTTGAGGTGATGGATTTTGGGTGGGGTTTTACCAGGGTTCCAAAAATAACAAAAAACCAGAGGGCCCTTTGTTCCAAAAAGGGGTAAAGGCCAAAGTGTGTTCTGAAGAATGCAAAAAGTATTGAAGGCAAAAAGGGCCAGGAGAATAAGGAGAGCAGTTGCAGAGTCAGAAATGAATATGCACAGGTGAAGGAAGGCCAACACTGAAAAAGACATAGCAACGAAGCCAAATCTGACCGAAGCTGTTTTACAACCACATCAGGAGGAAAGAAACAGTCAGGTACCAGGTAATCAGGGGTGAGTAAGGAGAGAGGGGAGATCACAAGAAACGACCAGGGAAAATTTTGAGGAGCCAACATGGGTTCAAGAAGTGTTCACAGAGGGGAAGGGAAGGGGTCCCCGAAAACCCGGGGATGGGGAAATCAGTGTTGGACTACGTACAACCAAGGAAGAAGTGGGGCGCTAGGGGGTTTTTTTGTACCAAAAAGCTTTGTTGGATACATCCCCTCATGGGTTTAAAGGAAGGGGCAAGAGGCATTGTGCCCTTTCCCTTCTTCACACATCTATCAACAGGCTTTGGGATTGTTTATGAAGGAACCCGGATGGACTAAAACAGGATGTTCAGAGATGGGACCGGGCCCAGGTTCAAGTTGAATTGACTACTCAGATGACTCAGGATGTTGAGATTTTTCAGCCCCAAAAAGGTTCAGGAAATGGCCGGGATGTGATGTAGGGGGGCAGGATCCCTTCCCTTTGCTTTAGGAAAAAGTGATAAACTCATGAGGGGGAAAAAAATTTGACTTTTACGAAACCAGAGGGAAGCGCCAGGGTGTGATCTCTGACCTACAAAGGGTACACACCAACACACCACACACACACACACACACACACACACAAAAGGAGGAGAGGGAGGGAACATCAGTTTCATTGATTTTGAGGAAGTGAGAAAATTTATAGCGATTTTGATTACTCAAGGGATGGGGTTTTCCATGGTCGGGAGGAGCAGAGGATATGTTCCAATCTTAACACTTCTATCGAAACAGGGAAACTACCAGAGGATGGAGCCCGAAATTTGTTAGTTCAAAGGAGACAGGAAGTATTTAAAGCTACATGTATAGTATGCAGGATGGGAGATTATCAGGAAAAGAGTGGTGGAGCACCTAGGGAATAAACTTCGACGTAACACGTTTTCAGGGCAGGAAACCCTGTCACAAACCTACTGGAGTTCATTGGGGGGGGGGCCAATAAAAGAAGGGTTGGTGAGCATATTTTTGGGAAACCTGGAAGGCGTTTGACAAGCCCCCCAAAGGGTTTGGTGCAAAAAGGGGGGCTTGATGGTAGGAAGCTTTTTTTGGGGTCGAGAAAACCTGTCAGGGGGCGGGGATCTTTTTCGTGGGGTTTTCAGAATGGTGTAAAGTTGGTTACAGGGTTATTTCCAAATCATATGTTTTGTGTTTGGTGGGAGGAATAGACTCGAAGTGTCCCTGTTTGCAGATGATGTAAGTTGATGAGAAAAACAAAACGGAGGGAAGGGCAGGACTTTTAAGGTTTTTTTGGGGTTTCCCCAAACCTGGTCAATGGCTCCCGGGGTTCAACCCAACCAAGTGCAGAATCATGGTTGGAAGGGCAAAAAAGACCCAGACGGGTACAGTCTAGGGGCCAGAGACTACAAACCTCAATCAAGAAAAAAAGATCTTGGGGTGAGTATAACCCCAGGCACATCTCCTGAAGCGCACATCAACCAAAATACTGCTGCAGCATTTCGGGGCCTAGAAACCTAAGAACAGCATTCCGCATCTTAATAAAGAATCGTTCAGGAAACCTGACTGTGTCGTTAGGCCCATACTGGATATGCAGCACCAGTTTGGAACCCACATTTTATCAAGCACGTAAAAAACTAGAGAAAGTGCAGGTTTGCAACAGACTGTCCCCGGGGCTAAAGGGTTTCCTGAGGGAAGTTAGGGAAATCGCCTGCACACTGGAGGACGAATGGGGGATGGGTAACGACATAAAAAAATACTGAGAGGGAAATTTACAAGGTTGACAGAGACAGAATGTTCCAAAAATGGGACACGGGAACAAGGGACACAGTTGGAAGTTGAAGACTCCAGACGGGTTTTAGGGGGGTTTTCTTCAGTCACAAAAGTAGTCAGGGGAAATGGGGTCTTGGAGCGATTGGGGGGGAGAGTTCATACACAGCTTTGGGAGTATGATAAAGCTCATGGCGCAGGGGGTGACCCCGTGGGGCCCCGGGAAAGGCGGGGGGCCCGGAGCTTTTCTCGACCCCCCCCGCAACCACAACTAGGGAGTAAAACGCCACCACACACACACGCTTTTAAAAATCACGCCCCGATGGCATGGTGGCGCTCTCGCTTCGCACGGAGGGCGGGTTCAATTCCGGGCGGGCCCAAACATTTCGAAGTATTTCCTTACACACACACACATATACAACAGGCCCGTTCTAAACGACATGTGCCTAGGACAAAATTTAATCAACACACCGCGCGCGCTGGCTCACCGCTAACATAAAAAAAACCGGGAGCGCCAAAAAAAAAATTTTGTGTAACATGGAATGCAAACCATCGAGCCTCGCCAAATAAAGTGATTAAATCTGGGGGTTTTAGTTGATGGACGGTTTTGGGTAGCGTTAAGCGTGTAATGATCACCTCACATTTTTTTCTTTCTCTCTTCTTTTTTTATATATATATATATATATATATTTTTATTTAAATTTATGGCGAAAAATATAATATAACTTCGATTGCAAATGGGAACCTTCTTTCCCAAATAGCGCCATCAAAAATTTTTGTATGCAATAATTTCTAGGCATTCTGAACTTTACGGAAAAATATATTTATTGTGTTTGTTTATTGTTAAAATATTGCAAACTTTATAAAAAGCTGGATTAGTAAATTATTGAAGCTTTTATATTTGGGATTCTAAGGTTCTTTTGGTACAAAATCACTAATTTTTATACTAATATAAATGAAAAAAATATATCTTTAAATGTATAAAGTTCTTGCTAATTGACCAGTTTTACCTATTCAGCTGACATATACATGGCATAACGTCCTGGTTGATTTTTTTTTGAAACTGGAAATCATTGCACACTCCGGCTGCCTCCTGCAGTGTTCAGGAATGAATTGATTTTCATCTGTTCGTTGGCAAATTCAAGCACGTTTCTAAATTTCAAGCTTAAAAACTTAATAATGTTGCCTTATGAAAGGTTCCAACCTTCACACAAATAGACTTGAATTATAGCTACAACAAATTATATCTAAAGTATTAGAAGAGCAATCAAATCTCTGTTTGAGGTTAAAAGTTCGTTTCTGTTATTTTTAATTTTGCTAATATAGCAGCATGATAGATTGTTACTGTGTTGGTTTTTAGCTCTTGATATTGTAATTTATAATTAAAATTTTCACGTTTTCCCCATTAAAAGTGTACTGCATATGATGCTGTAAAGCAGTATTAATGTAGCCTTGTGACTGATTATAAGTAAAAGACTGTTCGTTGATATCATACGTTCTTCAGGTTCTCTTCATGGTAGCATTCCGACTTAATAAGTTGACTCATCTTCTGGCAGTTCACACTGCTGCCGAGGGTAACTTCAAATTACCTCTTTACAATATTACCGTGCTAACTTGCGTCATTAATCTTTCCCTTTTCCTCTCTCGTGGTCGCGGTCTCTGGTTCCTGACCTGGTTGATGATGGTAGAGGTTGAGCGCCTGAGTACATCACTTAGAACCTGGCAACTTTTTTACACCTATTTAGAAAGGAGATTTTCCATATTCATCAAAATATCTTGTGACTCTTGTACTTGTAAATAAATTATAGATGTGATTGGGCATGCGTTAAGTGATTCTTTTAATAACTGTTTAGGTTTCTATAATATTACAGTAATTATTTACAATCCGAGCAATAATTAATTGTATACATTTATATTTTAAAAGCACCGAATAATCAAACGTTTTGCTTCCTGTAAATCATACAGTTCAACCTACTCGAATACTACGTTAAAATATTCAGGTCGAATACTGACAATGCTCTCTCTGGAAAAAAATAACAGCTACTAGCCAAATTAGTGGTAACTAATTACGATTACCTATCTATAGCAACTCTGCATGCAGTTGTGTCATCAGACTGAAAAAATTTAAAATGGGACATCTAAATCATTGCTAAATGCTCAAACATATGAGAAGTATCATTTTTCCTGTATAAATTGTATGTTTGAATGTGCGTGGATGTTGTGTAGATAGAGATGATTTCTAGTATTTTGAATGAAAAAAAGAAACTATGCCCTGGCTCTAAGTTAAAACAAAGCTGAAGGGGTAGAGGAGTTTCAGTGGGGAGAAAATAATAGGATTAGTCAGGTGTATCTGAGAGGTTACAGCTAAGGAAGGGGTAGCAATATTGTTGAAGAATCAGTTATTAGAGGAAAAGTAGGAATATAAATGCATAAATTCAAGGATTATGTGAAAATAAGGGTCAGATGCAAAACTGAGATATACCTTATGAACCTGGAGAAAAGAGGAGTGTAAAGGAGAGAAAGAGGGAGATTTAAGAAGATGTTCAGCGAGTGTTTAGTTTTAAACCAATTGTGAGTAATTGAGGTAGGGGACCTGAATGCTAAAGTGGGAGAAACGGTTGTAGGGGGTGTAGTAGGCAAGTTTGGGGTGTCAGGGGTAAATGATAATAGGAGTCTTTGATTAAACTTTGTATGGAAAGAAGCATGCTAATAGATAAAACATATTTTAAGAAAAATAGAATAAATAAGTATATAAGATATGACATGGGCGTAATGACAGTAGTTTGTTGGATTATGTATTGGTGGATAAAGGTTAATGGTAAACTTATAGAGGGGGAACAGATATAACATCTTTTTTTAGTTGTAGCTACAGTAAGAGAAAAAGTAAATAGGATACAAGGAGATGGCATCAATGAGTAAGAGAGAAGTGAAAGTTTTTAAAGTAAAGGAGGAGGTAGTTAGGGTAAGATATAAACAATTATTGGTAAAAAAGATGGGACAATGAGATAATAGGATAATGAGGTCAAGGAGGTAGGGGGTTTAATTTTAAAAAATGCAGTATTAGTGTTCAGCAGAAGTTTCTGAATATAGGAGGAGGGTGGGTGTGGGAGGGAAGAGGAGCAGTTGGGGGAATAATGAGGTATGGAGAATTGTAAGATCGAACCCGGCTAGTCGCAGTGTTATTTGTATATATATATATATATATATATATATATATATATATATATATATATATATATATTATATGTTAGGCCTAATAGGTAAAACTGGTCAATTAGCAAGAACTCATTTAAAATTAAGTCCTTTCTAAAATTTTCTTTATATGTTTAAAGATATATTTTTTCATTTATGTTAATGTAAAAATTATAATTTTGTACCAAGAGAAACTTTGAAAACTTACCTAACCTTATTATAACAAGGGCAATTTAATTTAGCCTAACCTAACTAAATATATTTTAGATACGTTAACATTAATTTAATAATAAACAAACACAATGAAATATATTTTTTTCGTTATGTTCAGAATGATTATATATATATATATATAATATATATATATATATATATATATATATATATATATATATATTTTTGTCGTCCGATTAGGTAAAACTGGTCAATTAGCAAGAACTCATCTAAAATTTAGTCCTTTCTAAAATTTTCTCTTATACGTTTAAAGATATATATTTTTTAATTTATGTTATTTTATATATATATATATATATATATATATATATATATATATATATATATATATATATATATATATATATATATATATATATATATATATATATATATATATATTCCGTGTGAATTGGGGCAGCAAGGCGCAGGGTCTTAGGGTCGAGGCATGTATATATATATATATATGTATATATATACACACATATATATATATATATATGTATATATATATATATATATATATATATATATATATATATATATATATACATATATATATATATACATATATATATGTATATACATATATATATATATGTATATACATATATATATATATATATGTATATATATATGTATATATATATATATATGTATATATGTATATATATATATATATGTATATATATATATATATATATATATGATATATATATATATATATGTATATATATATATATATATATATTATATATATATATATATATAATATATATATATATATATATATATATATATATATAATATATATATATATATATATATATATATATATATATATATATATATATATATATATATATATATATATATATATACATATATACATATATACATGCCTCGACCCTAAGACCCTCTGCGCCTTGCTGCCCAATTCACACGGAATATATATATATATATATATATATATAGGATGAGGTCCACCTCTGAGTAAGTTGTGGGACCCATAGCCTCGGAGAAGTGGATAAAAAGGCTTTAAGGAAGAATATTTGGATTTCTTTCTGAAACCGTTTGAATATTCCACTTCCCCTACCACCCCATCTTTTCATTTTTTTTTTTTTACCAATAGGTATATTTTATTACAATATATATATATATATATATATATATATATATATGGGGATTCATTCTTGAATCATTTTGTTCCTTGGGTCTCTTGTATCCTGGATGAATCATGTCCACCGACAGGAGTGAAACTGCAAATTCGGGAATTATGGAGTTTGGCTGGGGAAGAGATGAGGCAGGTGAAGGTTAGCGAGGAAGGGAAACAATGTTATCCAGCAACTTGGCATAGTGCCCAGTGGGGCGGCAGTGTTATGTTCAGGAGGGTCATGCAAGACTTCTTGCTGAGATATACACCTGCAAGAAAAAGAAACTTCGCTAACGTATTCGTTATGCAGTGCCCTTTGAGCACTACATTATTGTGAAACGGTTAATTGAGAGTACTATTGGCATGCGTGGCACATGTCTTCAGGAGGAGGGTGGCTCCGTTTTTGTTATTTAGTGGATAAAAATAGTCCGACTATATATTTT
>WNWK01003236.1:52500-92500 GCA_009830355.1 Cherax destructor | reverse complement strand
ACACGTTTGAGCCTTAATGGCTGATACCTATCTCCAATACACCAAGGAGGAAGGAGGGGCAGGCACCTGCCAGCTTCAAAGAGTCTCAGAAGTCTAGAAAATAAGGTGAACTTGCCCATCAGTATATGTGGCCCATCTAAATTACTTGAGAAGCTAGGCAAAAGACTCATCAGAGGAACTAGGAATCCCAGGGTAGCTAGTTTTCTGTTCCAGCGACTCAGTGCTGTGGTTCAGAGGGGTAATGTCTGCTGAAATATTAGTACGTGCTCCAGCTTTGAGGAGCTGGATGATATTTTCGCATTGTAATCTATGATAAACATGTAACAATATGTAATTGAAATGTACACCTCAAACCTCATGTATTGTATATTCCATATTATGTAATAATATATACCTAGTGATGGGGTGGAAGGGGAATTGGAATATTCAAATGGCTTCAGGAAGAAATCCAAATATTTTACCTCGAAGACTTTTTATCCACATCTCCGAGGCTATGGGTCCCAAAAAATATATATATATATATATATATATATATATATATATATATATATATATATATATATATATATATATATATGTCGTGCCGATTAGGTAAAACTGGTCAATTAGCAAGAACTCATCTAAAATTAAGTCCTTTCTAAAATTTTCTCTTATACGTTTAAAGATATATTTTTTTAATTTATGTTAATGTAAGAATTTATAATTTTGTACCAAGAGAAACTTTGAAAACCTACCTAACCTTATTACAACAAGCGCAATTTAATTTAGCCTAACCCAATTAAGTAAGTATATTTTAGATACGTTAACATTAATTTAATAATAAACAAACACAATGAAATATATTTTTTACGTTATGTTCAGAATGATTTTGGCGAAATTATTGCATACACAAATTTTCACTTGTCTTATATGGCAAGGTGAGCGTTGCTATTTAAGCCAAAATCGCAAGTTTTACCTAATCGGCACGACATATATATACTAGGAATTCGCAAGAGCAGGCGAAATATTCACAAACACTGATCTCTGGCCGACGGAGACTCGAACCTACTAACCTAGTGACAAGGTACGCAGTGCTTTGCTGACCGTACCACACTGGACCAATACCTTGGCGTCCAGCTCACGCTAGACGTTAATCCAAGGCAGCCAGCTTTCAGGCAGGTGGCTTACAGCTTTTCATCTTATTCCCTGCATGCATCGACACAACTAGAGATTTTTACAATGCTAGGAATTTGCAAGAGCAGGCGAAATATTCATGAAAAGCTGTAAGCCACCTGCCTGAAAGCTGGCTGCCTTGGATAAACGTCTAGCGTGAGCTGGACGCCAAGGTATTGGTCCAGTGTGGTACGGTCGGCAAGCACTGCGTACCTGTCCAATGTTCGTAGGTTCGAGTCTCCGTCGGCCAGAGATCAGTGTTTGTGATATATATATATATATATATATATATATATATATATATATATATATATATATATATATATATATATATTACTGTAGATACGAACGAGTGGTATTTAAGGTGTTGTGTGTGTCGTGCCGAAGAGGTAAAATTAAATTGGTCAATTAGCAAGAACTCGTTTAAAATTAAGTCCTTTCTCAAATTTTCTCTTATGCGTTTAAATATATATTTTTTCATTTATGTTAATGTAAAAATTAATAATTTTATCCCAAAAGAACCTTAAAAAACTTACCTAACCTTATTATAACCAGCGCAATTTAATTTAGCCTAATCCATCTAAATATATTTTAGATAAGTTTATAATAATTTAATAATAAACAAGCACAATGAAATATATTTTTTCGTTAGGTTCAGAATGATTTTTACGAAATTAATGCATACACAAATTTTCGTTTGTTGCCTTATTCGGCAAGAAGAGCGTTGCTATTTAAGCCAAAAATATCAAGTTTTACCTATTCGGCACTACATACACACACACACACACACACACACACACACACACACACATATATATATATATATATATATATATATATATATATATATAATGTATAGTCATTCCTATGGCTGAGTCTTGTAGCACGCCACTTGTTGTGTCTAGCTTTTTTAATTAATTTTTGTTTATGATATTCATTATTTGCAAGTTGCTAACCAGTTCTGCGATGACTCGTCCATACAATCCTTTTAAATTTTCTACTCTTAAAATTGAGTGATAGGTTTTCCATGAGTTACCCAGCTACTTGTGTTAGATGATGGATTTTCATTCTTTAGAACCAGCTGACTTTCCTGACGCAAAATTGGTGTTTTGTTTTCAAGTTTCGTTCTTGTTGATCGGTTACAGCTTACGTTGACAAGATGAAATGTATACTCAGGGGTTTTATTATGTAATATTGTGGTTTATCATTACGTAAGTACATCCTTATAAAGCTGTATACCCGATAGGTTTACCGGTACACTAGCGACAAGTAATATAGGACTGATGAAGAAACATGATATGAAATTTCTGCAGTAATTTCATGTGAAAAATATAATTCAAAATCTTCTCGTATCTAATGATTTATAAAATGTCGCCATCTTCAGCCTTTATGTAATAAATAGAGAGAAATCATGTATATATTATTCTACTCTAGCTTCTTTTTACATTCTTTACTACATTCATAATTTCGTTTAACTTACGAGCTTCTATGCACTAAAATGTTCAATCATTTTGTTTTAGTACAAGAATTGCGAGCTTGGTATGAGGCATTATTTGACTTCATTATTCCACCGTTAAGTTTTGTCTCTCGTGCATACATATAGTCTACTAAATTACCAATACTTAATAAGCTCCTTGATCTTGTAAGTATTTCGAGAAAGGCTCACAAATAATCGTAAGTAGTTCATTAACATTTGCTTCTCTGTTTTCATATGTATTTCGTCAGCATAATGTCCGTTCATATAATACCTATAATATAGTGTCAGATAGCGCAGAATCTAATATTTTCATTCACTGTGCCTTAAAAAATGGCTATTAATTTTTCAGCAACGTAAACGCTTTTATCTAGTTTACCTTTATTATTGACGTGATTAACGTTTCCTCCAAATTGAAAATAATATTTGAAACCAGATACTCATAAAGGTTATTTTCTGGGTAATTGCTACGTTTGAACATTGCTTTCTTGATATTATTTTACCGTACATGAAAAAATATTTTTATAAACAATATTTTACACTCAATGCAGTGCACATGAATCTCATTTGTGGGATATTTTAGTCTCAGGACTTTACACTGGTTATATGTGTTAATAATTAAGAGAATAATCGCCTTCGCGGCCTGGTCTCAGGCCAGGCTATTTAAAATGGTATGTTAAGTAAATGGACACTGATGCAACTAATGTAACCTTTCATAGTGGCAACGTTTCGCTCTCCAGGAGCTTTGTCAATCCACTTAAAATTGAAAGGAAATATTAAAGGAATAAAACATATTATGCTGAACAAAAGTTTGTAAGATTTATTAGTCGCCGTCTTATATTTTCATGAGATTAAATAGAAAACCAGCATTCTTGCAGGAATGCAAATCATTTAACAAGCTTCCGTTTCACACCACTTTGAGAAGATGGTTCCTCTCTACCAGCTTGACTAATTTAGAAAAAAAAAATCTTGTTTTCAAATTGTTGGGAGGTGTGGCAATAGAAAAAGCAAATGAAAAAACTGAAGAAGTCAGAAGAAAATAAAAGTAAATAGAAAAATATAAAGTGAATGATATAAGGCAAAAAATAAAAATTAGAAAATTAATATAGAAAAATGCGAGAAGATGGACATAACAGAAGCCAGAGGCGGAGTGCAGTGTTTGCTGCAGGACTTGGGTTCCCAGAGTTCGTTGCACCAAACGCCCACAATAATGCGACTCCAGCACAGCTGCCCAGTGTACTGTTTTAGATGCAAGTCTGGCACATTAACAACAAAACTGCCTGCAACTTTGTAATATGCGACTATGTTTTTTTTAGTTTATTTACTAACTGTAAAATTATGAGCGAGGGAAAACTGGTCATCACAATCGCGTCTCATAGTTTCTATCAAATTATTTAAATGAAGTTTAAATTTGCCCACAAAACCAGGCATTAGTAACATATCTGTCTTTTCAAGAGTAAGCGGCGAATGTGAGGGAAGGAGAGAAGTCCATGACCAGACCAGACTGAGCTTAGGTATTCCAGAAGTGAGAGAGACTGTGAGGATCTGCACATAGATACGTGAGCCTGGGCAAGGCCCTATTGCCTACCGGACAAACGGTATATGGAGTATGCACACACACACACACACACACACACGTGTGTGTGTGTGTGTTTTATTTCATTGAGGCACGAACCGCGGTTCCTGAATACATAAAGCCCAATGCTGTAAACACTCAACCACAGAGCTAGAAACAGGATAATTTAACAAGCAGCACTTCTGTGATGTGGTTGCAAAAGCGACTCCAACTGTGGCCCTACCTTTCCATCCTACATACCCTGACACTTTCATGGCATATCTCTTCTCATATGAGAATTGATGTGATTTTAAGAAAGAAAATATGTCAGATGTTGAGTTTGAATTTATGGTGAAAAAATCATATTTTACTAGGTATATTATTAAATTTAAAAGTTCAGATCTTGTTACGGCAAGTTTTGATAGAGTCCTTCTGTATAAATATTACATTAACAGAGACAATAGATATTTTCATCAGTAGTCTCGTGAAAGCAAATATAATTAATAGTTTAAATTAAAAACTGATACTCATTTTTTTTCAGTGAAATTTTTTAAACACAAGTTTCTGTTGTTGCGATGGGTTGTCTAATGTGTTTTAATGTTATTATATTAAGCTCTGACCTGATGCGTGTCAAAATGATTTTAAATTTTTTGTGTAAAGAAGATATGATGATATTCTTTTTTTTTGTTCTTCATGGATCATACCGCATAATTTTTTTAAGATTTATTTGAATTCAAAGCATAGAATTATGAACTCTGGAGGAATTGGTATGCTTAGTAATGTTTAATAGTAACCTAGTCAGCAATAAGCTTTGTGGCTTTGTGATAGAACCTTCAAGCAGAATGGCGCAGAGTAACCCTTACAATGTGGCAAGAAAGGTGGTAATAATGGATTTTTTCACTTGTATATTTCTCAACTCCAGACACAATCACACGAAACCGAAGAGACGAGAACGTGTTTGTCTCGTTTGGGTTTATTCAGATACTGACACGTGTTAATGTTGGTGTTATTACGAAGTGCATTTGTATCCATACATCTAAGAACGAATTTCGGGATGTCATCCACATAACGAAGCCATGTTCTCTCTCCACGTACGTACAGCCTTAGTCTTTCCTCCTATAGGTGCATGTTAGCCATGACTGCACTGTGTGGTGAGACCACTGCTCTTCTATACTACTTTCTGTACATAGAATCACCGAAAGAGAAGCAATTGAGGTTGATATAATGCTTAATGATGTCGACAAAATTTCTGGTCGTAAGAGGAGGGTCATGGTCAACTGTTATTTTGTACCAAAGGAGATCAGTAGTCTCTGAAGTAGGAACCCTGGTGAATAGCAGGGTAACATCATAATATAGATTGAACTCGAGATGCCACTTATTTTATCGCAGGTTCCAGACAACACACACATTCCACTATTCATAAGTCTTAATTTACTAGAAATAAAATAAATCCACATTTACTGCTGTGCGTTTTATGTATACAACTGAATACACAAACACAATTCAAGAAATAAATATTTTTAATATACTACTTACACGACGTAAACTCTATATAAACTTTATGCAAATAATGAACGTTAATATTTGGAACGCCTTTCCAGAAGATTCGAAAAGTTCTCACCAGCCACCTGCTTCAGAAATATAATTAAAAAAAGCACCTCCTCAGTCTGACTTAAACTATGCTTAGATTAATTATATTAAAGCCCAGTTCATCGGTAGCAACCCTTTTGATCCATATATTAGCACTCGTACTGATATTCTATTGCCAATATATTTCATTATATATTATATCCAAAATATTCAGTATTCACCACTGCAAATGTTACACTAAATTGTTTCATAAAAACTCAATACATCACAAATCAACCAAATTGTAATATTAAAAGTCAAAGATTGGTAATCATGGCATTCTAGTAAATTAAATATTTGTTCAGTAGTTATAAATTATTTTTAAGGCTGCCCGAAATACTCATCATAACGAGGGGCTATCCATAAAGTAGTTATAAGTTATAAGTCTTTTGTTGTATATTGTACTGAACTTTATGGAAATAATTATCATTATCACATCTACAGTCTGTTGAGGTCTCTCTGGAGTTTGTCACTGTCGTCGCTTGTTGTTATTTTTATTACATTCACGTCGTCAGCAGTGGCACATTGTACTCAATCCAGTTTGGTAAGTCATTCATTTACATTAAGAATAATAATGGTCCTAACACCAGTCCTTGGGAAACTTCACTTTTGTTCCTCTCTCATTGTGATGTCTCATCCCTAACCATTACTCTCTTATCATTTAGATACTCTTTGACCCACTATAGCACTTTGCTTTTAATAATGTTTGTTCTTCTCATGTCTGGATTAATCTTCATTGTGGTATTCTATCAAATGCTTTTCCACAGTCCAAGAAAATACAGTCGATCGAGCCTTGTCATTTTCGTTTTATCTTTGACTTTGACCTGTGTGTGTGTGTATGTGTGTGTGTGTGGAGTGGAAGCTAAAATATTCGCTCCTGTCAGATAAAGGTTGAGATTCCGGGATTGTGTCTGAGATCCGACCTTCGCATTTGAAACATGAAAAGACACACGCACAAGTTCCACATATATACTTCAAAGATTTAACCCCCCCCCCCCCCCACATTTCCATCCGGCTAGTTTTCGTGATAAATTAATTCTGCAATCATATCTTTTCCCTCCCTCACAATGACCTTGCTTTGGTCTCTTGCGTTGATTCTAATCCCTGACTACCCGCAGTGGGACAGATGGACGGCGTAGCAATACTGCAGTGAATCACGCTACGCTGGTTCAATGCTTACTCCATCGTAATTTCGTGTTGAGCGCCAATCTACGACAGAATTCCTGGATAAAATTGTTCTGCTAGCAGGCGCCCTACAAGTTCCACCAGCTTCTTTATTGATTTAGAGAAATATTTGATCGGTACTCAAGTCTTCCTTTTTCATCATTACTTTGTTAAACACAAAAATAAAGTACTTTCCACACACGTATAGGCAGTTCAGCGTTTTTGTTCTCATCTCAAAAAAAAGTTAAATATACATTTTGATTTTAATTCAACCGTACAGGACACAATACATACTATACTAGACAAAAAGCCATATTGAGAAAAAGTACATATTGCACTCAAATACTGAGTATGAAGGAAATACGTATTGAACTGAACGTAAACATACAAAGTATAGACTTGAGGAGGGCGGAAGCATTATGTTGGAATCAGGGACGCATGAGGGAGGGAGGCATGAAGAGGGAAGGAGGGAGGGAGACATGAGTAGGGAAGGTGGGAGGGAGGAATGAGGAGGGAAGGAGGGAGGGAGGCATGAGGAGGGAAGGAGGGAGGGAGGCATGCGAAGGAAAGGAGGGAGTGAGGCATAAGGAGGGAGAGAGGCATGAGGAAGGATTGGAGTATATATATGTTGATTTGGAACACGTGCAGTCAGATAAATTGTTTTCCAGATTATCAAATGTAGAATAAGTGAAAGCTGCGTCTCAAAAAGTATTTACTGAGGAGAAATGAATCATATTAATGTAAACATCGAAATCCCTAAGAAAAAAATGGCCCCCAGCACTAGAGAATAGGCTAAAATAATATCAGATTTAAAATAAGGTAATGAAAGGAGAAAAATTATTAGATAAAGATCATAAGTTTGGTTACTCAAGATTGGGGACCAACTGTTATTATTAGTAAGCATAGACACAACTGTTAAACATTAAAGAGAGAGAGAGAGAGAAATGTTGAGAAACACTAAGTTCTAATTAGTTATATTAAGGAGTGTGTAAGTATGACTGAGGAAAAAACAGGATAAAAAGATTGTAAGCGCTGCTCAATAAAGAAATTATCGAGGAGTTCACGAACGATGCCAAAATCTATCTTGAATAAGTTATCCATGGAATAATTATTGTTATGGGTGAAGCCTTTGCTACTGCTATTGTGGTTCATCCTGCCAGTGATAAGTCGCTCCTTTGCACTTGCATATGAACGAGACACTGCACAAACGTCCAGACTTATCAATAAAGGGGAAAAGAAACCAAGATCTAAACTGCAAAATGTGTAAGTAAAGAGGTGCGTGAGGAAAATAACCGTCGTAAGCAGTCGAAGTACATGTATATGTAAGTGTATCTGGTGGCTGAGACAGTATGGTAAACGTAAATATAAAGCTGTAATAAAGTGCTGCTCAGGGGTATTACACCATTCGGCTGGTGCAACGTGTCAACCTCTTACACTATCGGTATACCAAAACACATTGACCTTATTACTAGACAGGTAACAACGTCTCTAGTCTATAGTTATTCATTAGCAATGGGAAAAGAATAATAAAACATATTAAATTACCAAAAACAACGTATTTTTTAACCTTATTTCACCGAGAAATATTTAAACAGTTTAATATTCCATGTCATAGCCAATTTACGTTCAGGAATTATTAAAGTGTTTGGAATGCATTGAGAAAGTAAGAAAGATGGTTAGTAATAACACTAAATTGTTTAATTTTCTAAAACTGAAAAATGTCGAAAATTAAATATTAGATATTTCTAGATCAGCTAGAAAAATCATAATGAAATTGAATATTATGTTTGAGATTTTTGAAAATAATGTTCATATAGTTACCCAAAGACACGCTTGGTAGTCCCTGGAACTGGCATAAAACACAGGTGTGTTTTGTTAAAGATGATACACCACGAAATAAGAAATCCGAAGACGGAAATAAATTGGATCAAAAAAATTATGGCGTTTGTTTATCAGAGTAAAAGCTTGGAATTTTTTTTTAATTTTTACTTTAACATGTTTAACAACAGCGCAGGTGTTCAAATTATCATTAACTATTATTATATGATCGTTTAATATTAAATATGTCTCTGAATAAGTAAATATACTTAGAAATTCAGCTGTATCACTCATGACATTTGCGACTCCTACGTGAGACTTCTTGATGTCACTCAGAACGTAACACCAGCTCAGTAGACTATGAACAAATGAGTTCTAGCAATGACAGTGTTATACTTATTACAGAATATTACAGGATGAACCAGAACACACACCCTAACATAGTGAAACATTGGTTCTTCGTTAAGTCACAGTTTTAAGTCAATTGCATATACACACGTTCTTCCAATTTATTTATTAATGTCAGCATATCGTTCACAAACAAGTAATTTCTACTGCCTAAAAGTAATCCTTCCTGCAACCTTCAAAGACGATGCTTCACACCTATTATAAAAAAAATCTGATACATAAGTTTTTACATTCTTTCCAATTTTTTTTCACAAACTAACACTTTCGTAAATTTCTTTTTCTAATCTATTTAGTTATTTTCTCGTGCCTTATGTAACAATATACTGATACGTATTTTCCAAAATAATAGTGTTTTTTTTTCTCATTTATAAACATTAAAGTCATAGAAACATCACACATTCATCTAACACCTCACAGTTAGTGTTAATTGTTCCTGGAACAATGAACGTATGCGACACTCTCATTATAGTGATTTACATCGTCAGTAATTTACTCTATTTTGCACATTTATGTTATTTGCCACATAGCTCCTTGATTTTCTTTTCCATACGTCTTCAACAAATTCGTGAAAGCATCATACCCTAATCTAACGTTTGGTCCCAAGCTGCACTATAAACTAAATACAAGGACTGCATCCCCGTGTTCCATAACCCTAGTTCCCGGTGTCTTCATGCACTCGACTGGAATTATGGAATAATGAAGAGTGACATAAATTGATAATGCAGTTAAATATTAAGATTTAAGATTTGAAGGTAGTCAAAAGAGGCATTTAAAAACCATCATATGGAAACTAGTTAGATTTCTTAGATACAAATAGCAAATGAGGACATACTAGACCCAAATGTTTTTCATACCTTTCAAAGATTCACAGTCTTATGAGCTTGAAGCCGCTCAGAAGTTGCATTATCAAGTTATCACCATGGAAGACTCGAAGTTAATTAGCTGCGACACTCAGAAATTGTCGCATAAAAAGTATAATTTATTTTTTTTCCATTTTCTTCGTTAAAAGCAACGCGGACCTAAACAGACTAAAGTCAATTCAAACTTTTCTCTAAGGAAGATTGACGGCCTTTTAAGAATGTAAGTACAGTAAGCAAGTAAGAAAGTTATATGTAGATGAATGGTTCAGAGAACCGACGAGTTGGTAAATTAGACACATATGCAACACTTGCATATGTGTCTAATTTACCAAGAAAGTTATATGTAAACTTAGTGTACACAACAGACATTTTTAACAATGACCTTGAGGGCATACAGATGTTACGGATGTTACAGATGTTATGGATGTTACGGATGTTACAGATGTTATGGATGTTACGGATGTTACAGATGTTACGGATGTTATAGATGTTACGGATGTTAAAGATGTTACGGATCTACAGATGTTACGGATGTTAAAGATGTTACGGATGTTAAATATGTTACGGATGTTACAGATGTTACAGGTACATAAAAGAAAATTTTATTTATGTTTAATGTCTCTAAATTTCGTATGCAAGTGTAAGTAATGGCAAATATTAATATTCTAGAAAATACTTAGTGATTAATTTTTATGGAAAATTGTTGAATAGATTTATTGCACATGAACCCAGCTGATGTTTGTCCTCTAGTGGCCTCTATATCGGCTCTATTACCATCGAGTGGTTGGCAAACACTAATATTCTTTATGATATTTTTAATTTTTTTCCACTATCATTTTTTTAATTCTATCCTTTAAAACTTGAAAGCGTAATGCATTTTTTTTATTTAATGAAAGTAGAAAAGCAGATAAACTCCCAAACAGGGAAGACTTTCGCCATGTCCTATGAATATGAAACAGAGGCATGTTCAACATTTTTGTTTTTCGTATCATGAACATGTAAGATGGCAAAGCTTACAAACGTCTATGATATTCAGGATAATTTTCTTATATTTTAAACAGTAATTAATCTTGTGATATTAAATCAACTATTTTAGATGACCTGATCTGAGGTTGGGACTCGGGAGCGATGATCCCAGAACAGTTATCAGCTATATAACAGATATCAAGATATAAATTTAGCGGTATGATATGAAGATATTACTGTGCTAACATGGGTAAAAGTGCCTTATAAATTATCACTTGTCAGTTTACATCAGTGTCAAACTGTAAGAGCAGAAGAACCCTTGAAACTGTCACAGGTAAGAAAGGGAGTGCCATGAATTATAATACACCAGTAGAAGATACTTAACTGAAATTACATCGTTGATTACAACATGGAATTGATCGTATACAAATGTACATGTAAACAACTCAGAGTAAGGAAAGTGAGGCTTTAACCACTTTGTATTTCACTTCTTCACGTACTTCACTACACCACGTACTTCATTACACATGCTTCAGTACGCATGCTTCACTACACCACGTGCTTCACTACACCACGTGCTTTACTACACCACGTGCTTTACTACACCACGTGCTTTACTACACCACGTGCTTTACTACACCACGTGCTTTACTACACCAGGGGCTTTACTACACCACGTGCTTTACTACACCAGGGGCTTTACTACACCAGGGGCTTTACTACACCAGGGGCTTTACTACACCAGGGGCTTTACTACACCACGTGCTTTACTACTCCCAGGGCTTCACTATAGAACGGGGTTCACTACACGTACTTTACTACACCACGGGCTTCAATACACAGGCTTCATTACACCATGGGCTTTACTAAACCACGGGCTTTACTACACCACGGGCTTTACCACACCACGGGCCTTACTACACCACTAGCTTTTCTACAGCGCGCTTTACTACACCACGGGCTTTATCACACAACGGGCTTTACCACACCACGGGCTTTACAACACCACGGGCTTTACTACACCACTAGCTTTTCTACAACGCGCTTTACTACACCACGGGCTTACCACACCACGGGCTTACCACACCACGGGCTTTACTACACCACTAGCTTTTCTACAACGCGCTTTACTACACCATGGGCTTTATCACACAACGGGCTTTACCACACCACGGGCTTTACAACACCACGGGCTTTACAACACCACGGGCTTTACTACACCACTAGCTTTTCTACAACGCGCTTTACTACACCACGGGCTTACCACACCACGGGCTTCACTACACGGACTTTACTACACCACGGGCTTTATCACCACGGGCTTCACTACACGGACTTTACTACACCACGGGCTTTACCACCACGGGCTTCACTACACGGACTTTACTACACCACGGGCTTTACCACCACGGGCTTCACTACACGGACTTTACTACACCACGGGCTTTATCACCACGGGCTTCACTACACGGACTTTACTACACCACGGGCTTTACCACCACGGGCTTCACTACACGGACTTTACTACACCACGGGCTTTATCACCACGGGCTTCACTACACGGACTTTACTACACCACGGGCTTTACCACCACGGGCTTCACTACACGCGCTTCACTATACATGCTTCACTACACCATGGGCTTCACTACACCCTGAGCTTTACTGCACCATGGGCTTTACTGCACCATGGGCTTTACTGCACCATGGGCTTTACTGCACCATGGTCTTTACTGCACCATGGGCTTTACTGCACCATGGGCTTTACTGCACCATGGGCTTTACTGCACCATGGGCTTCACTATATACACTACTGGCTTTACTACACCACGTGCTTCACTATACATTCTTCACTATATAATGTTCTTAAGACACGTGTGCGAAGAGTATCTTTATTCAGAAACCCTTCGCCTACACAGTAGGCTTCTTCAGTCATATACAAATGAGGCAACATAAGTAGGAGAGATGTAAAGATGATGTAATTAGTCATCATCCTCGAAGACATTGTTATGAGGTGGTCAGTCCCTCAGCCTGAAACAATTTGAACTTGAAGTAACAGAATGGAGTCTCCATTCTGTTACGTCAGCTTCACATTGTTCCAGATTATGGAGCAGAACTCTTCTCTAGGTTGAGGGACTGACCACCTCATAACTACATCTTCGAAGGTGATGAACTGATTACATCATCTTTACATCTCTCCTGCCTCCTCTGTATTCAACTGAAGAAACCTACTGTGAAGACAAAACGTTTCGGAATAAAGATTCCTAACTGTTACACATGTGTTATCAACTTGTTGTATTATGATATTGATAAGGTACTAAGGTTCCCAGTGACCTTGACGTTGGCATGACTGGTTACAACAGTCTTCACTAAATCATGTTACATATAAACCCATTTTCGCTCTTTTATTCTATTTTAATAAAATATATCATAAGTGGTTAATTTATGAACCGCGCACTAAATATGTATTGTTTGACATGAACCGCACACACACAATGCATTGACTGACTTTTATGAACCACGCACATATGATGTATTGATCGACAAATATAGACCGCACGCACATAATGTATTGCCTGACGTAGACTGCGCACACTGAACGTTTTGACTGACATTAACCCTACACACAGGATGTATTGACTGACATATACAGATCGCGTATACTTTGTTTTGACTGACATGAACAGCGCACACGCAGAATGTACTGACTCTCATGTCGCATGTTTTTGTAGTAAACAGTATTTATATTTATACTTGTATCGCTCTGCTGGATTTCCCTCACCAATATTTCGCATAATTATTTTATTTAAAGTGCTGAACTGACATGGGTCATTCGATACAATGTGCAGTACAAGGCCGTTCCTCCGTCCATGGTGGTGGTAAGCAAGTGGGTGGGTGTCTAACCTAGATATTAGAGACATGCATGACATTTCCTTGTTAATTAAGGCAGAGGGGTCTCCTACATTGCTTTTAGGTATCCTACTTCATTAGTTTGTTAGGCTAACCCTTTTTGTTGCTAGATGAGGATCAATCTCAAGATATATTATTAGTTAAAAAGGAATTACTGATAGTGGAAACTTGTCATCTCTCATTTAATAGCCACCTCAGGTGTATATCATTTGTTAGATGTTGACAGGATCATTCTCTATTAGATACGTTTGAACTGACGGCTAGACACTGCATTAGTTGAATATTTTCTGACAATGGTAGGCAATTACAGGAATATGCCAGTACACTGCGTTTAACCCCGTCCAACTGTAGATCTGCATTGATACCGCTAGCACCCTAAACGTAGATCAACGTTTTATTTTTCCTGCCTCCAAATTTGGCACGATTGACCTGAGATTCCTAGTCAGTGTGTGCGCAGTGATGTTGACCCTGAATTTAGTGGCTTTAAGATGGATGTGACCACAAGTGTTCGAGGAAATATAAAAAAACCTCGATGATAACCCATGTGCAACATTTGTGCAACATTCTTTCAATTTTGATACCTCTGGTAGTGTCATCCTGTCAAAATGTTCTATAACCTATGTCCTAAGTAAAGAGAAACAATTCTGGAACATGTGTAATACGTTTTAGTGATATGGCACAAGCTAAGTCTAAGATATAGGTAATGCATGGACTGTAGATAACACTTAGCTTGAATGACAGCTCTCGAATACGCAGCCGTTCCCGCAGGCGATGTCTTGAACATGTTCTATACACTCCCAAAGGGCTGTGTGCAAAAGTAAAAATAAAGTGAGTATGTGAATAATTACCCCAAAGGGGTGTTTTTCCAGTAGTTCAATGAATAATTGAAAACTGAGAGGGACTTGTACTCACTTGTGTTGGACTAAAAAGCCCGCTCATTACGGGTTATTATGGTACCGCTAAATAAGACATGAACTAGCTACCTGCTGCGCAGCCGACCTAACCAGTATCATGGTAATTTAGATGTACCTGGGTACTTGTAGCTGACCCATGTTCCCTGGCTTATGTCAGGGAGGTAACCCGGTAATGATGTCTTGATTGAAGAATAAGTGACTTACGGTTCACGGTTAGTCTGAAAATAGTTCTCGATACACACGGTACTCTTAATTGACTTTCAGTCGTTTAAATTCACAGTAATGTTGCTACAGGAAGTTGTGCACACTTCTCTGTAATATACCGCGAACGTGGATTGTTTTTGAGGTACAACAAAGCGCGATTCACTTTCTTTGTCCGCTCTTATAGCATGGAGCGCGAGTCCTTACTGTGCCATTACATAAAGCAATGTAATCCTGGCACCCTCTCGCCGCCCTGGTGTGCCCTGACACAAAAGAAGTGCTGATCAAGCATGTTTCTTTTGCTTGCCAAACTTCTACAGGAAGCAATGCAGAATGCTTAATTTCTTGATGTCTGCAGTAAGAGATCGATTGTCTCTCATTAACCCACCTTAGTTGCAACAGTAGTCAGCCGAGACGTATCTTACAAGGAAGTGGCGTGTCTTGTGACTGGTACACGCTGGTAAAGCATCTGCTTTCAATTAGTTGATGTGGAGGCAAACAAGACGTCACTGCCCTTTCTGAGAGGGTCGTCCCTCAGGGCTGAAAGGGCAGAAAGGGGCTGATACTCCCCCTTCTGGTGAAAATTTCTCCACAATACGTGTTCGGCAGGCCGGCCGGCTGGCTGGCTAGCTGGTTGGTTGGCCGGCGGCTGGCTGGCTGATTTACTTTGACTGTCTCTATATCTGTCTGTTTGTCTGTATCTATCTTTGAATCTGTCTATCTCTGTCTCTGTCTCTGTCTATCTCTGTCTCTGTCTATCTCTGTCTCTGTCTATCTGTCTCTATCTCACAGGTACACATAAATAGTTATACATAGTGTAAATTACCTAGGATAACCCCCAAAAAAAGCCAGACAAAGTGCTATACTATGCTTGTAGATATAAGGCATAATAAGCATGACTGGCAAGTAATACATTTTCACTTGTTCAGGAATCAGACGTGACGACTCTGCATCATGTGTAATACCTGTTGGTTCATGAGCGGCTCTCCCTCTGAGACAGAAAGAGAGGCAAGCAGAGAGACAGGAGGACAGACACAGGCAGACAGGAAGAAAGATAAGTAGAGACAGAGCTAGACAGACAGAATGATAGATAGACAAACAGATAGACAGAAAAGTTATTGTGTAACAATGAAAAATAAAGCCAAGGCAGTGCACGATCATCAAATGTCACTCCACTGCTGCACTGTCAGCAGTGGAGTGGCACTCGTCTTACACCGTGCTTCAAGGAGTTTAATATATACTCCAGCATGTCTAAAACATTGCTGACACCTATAAATACTTTGTATATATTTCTGGACAATGTTGTATGTGTCCAAGGCAGGTGAAAATTTTCACCTGTCAGTGTGTTTGTGACTATTTGAGTACTATTTCAGTACCTAATATTAGTGTCAGAACACAGACTGAAATTGTAATTATCAATACATAAAAATTATATAACGTAAAAAAACGAGAAAAAAACGCATGTCGGCAACATTTCTGCAAACGGCAGGACTCCATGTTTGCCTTCAGGTGACCATCCAGCACCACCTTCGCGGTCTTATAGCCCGGTAAGTACTGAGCCTAATTTTTTTTTTATCCTATTACATGTAGAAAAATGTCCTCTTTATTTTTTTTTTTTTTTCAAAATATTCGGAGCGCTGGGCGAAAGAACGTAGATCTACGTTTGGGCAGTTAAGGGGTTTTAAACATCATTAGTGAAGAAAAGATTCACGTTGAAAGGCAAACTTTTATTCTGACAGGGTTTAACGGAGCTGTAGCAAGTATTGTCTTGATGAAGCATTACACCCGCCTTATGTTCCCATCTCCCCTCCACACCCTTTATATTCCCACCCCCTCCACACCCTATATATCCCCACCCACCTCCACACCCTGTATATCCCCACCTCCATTCAACACTATATGTCCCCGCCTCCACTTCACACCCTCTACGTCCCCATTTTTTCTCCAAATCCTGTATGTCCCCACGTCCACTCTACATCCTTTTATCACCCCTTTACACCCTGTGTCCCCCACTTCCATTGTATGGCACACCCTCTCATCATCCCGCTCCACACCGTGTGTGTACCTTCCTATGTCCACACTTCCGTTCCACACCCTGTCATTTTTCCTCTACATCCTTTGTCCTCACCTCCCTTCTATACCTTGTGTTTCCCTACGTACCCTCCACACCCGTTGTCCCCCACCTCTCATCTACACCTTATTTGCCCCACTTTCCCTTCACTACTTGCGTCTCCCATCTTTACATCGTCTGTGCCCTCACTTCCTCTCCAGCTCCCCTCAAACGCACTATATCTCACCTCTCCTTACGCCTGTGCCCTCCCATCCACACACTGTGCACCTCAGCCTCCTCTTTACGCATTGTATGTTAATCCCTTCCATCCACACCCTGTCTGTCCATACCTCTCCTCCACACCCTCTTTGTAAATAACTCCCTCCACACCCTGTCTGTCCATGCCTCTCCTCCACACCCTGTATGTCCATTCCTCCCCTCCACACCCTGTCTGTACATACCTCCCCTCCACACCTTGTATGTCCATACCTCCCCTCCACACCTTGTATGTCCATACCTCCCCTCCACACCTTGTATGTCCATACCTCCCCGCCACACCTTGTATGTCCATACCTCCCCGCCACACCTTGTATGTCCATGCCTCCCCTACACACCTTGTATGTCCATACCTCCCCTCCACACCTTGTATGTCCATACCTCCCCGCCACACCTTGTATGTCCATACCTCCCCGCCACACCTTGTATGTCCATGCCTCCCCTACACACCCTGTATGTACATGCCTCCCTCCACACCCTGTATGTCCATGCCTCCCTCCACACCCTGTATGTTCATGCCTCCCCCTCCACACCCTGTATATCACACCTTCCCTCCACACCGTGTGTTCTCAACACCCTCTGTGTACCCATTGCCCTGTCTTCCCCCCCTCACCACCTACCACCAGTGTCGAGCACAGTAATGAGTAGGACGTGGTGATATATGGACAAAACATTTCGTGTGGCGTGTCAACTTTTATATTATTGTATATTTTAAAATATATTTAAATAAGCGAGGCTCCAGGAATTCAGTCTGTTTAAGGTTATCACGCAGTGAAATAAATTTTTCTTTTCAGTAGAGGACGAGAGAACTAACAGAAGAATGTTATGGTACTCGATGATTCCTTAAGCACTTGGCAATGTTTCAATTCAGTGCCACATTCAACATTCCTCAAGAGTTTTCTTATGACTTCGATCTTATGACAAACTATAGTTGTATCGATTTTGTCCAGTAGGGTACTTAATATTTTAAATAAATAAAGAACTAAACAAATGTTCACTCAGTCAAACTTACACGGATGCTCTCTCTCTCTCTCTCTCTCTCTTCTCTCTCTCTTCTCTCTCTCTCTCTCTTTTTCTCTCTCTCTCTCTCACACCTTCACACACACACACACTTAGTCACAGAGTGGTCAGGAAGTGGAATAGCTTGGGAAGCGATGTAGTGGAGGCAGGATCCATTCATAGCTTTAAGAAGAGGTATGATAAGGCTCAGGCGAAGGGAGAGAGACCCAGTAGCGGCCAGTGAAGAGGCGGGGCCAAGAGCTATGACTCGACCCCTACAACCACAACTAGGTGAGTACACACACACACACACACGCACGCACACACACACACACACACGCACGCACGCACACACACACACACACACACACACACACACACACACACACACACACACACACACACACACACACACACGGGGCCAGGAGCTATGAATCGACCCCTGCAACCACAAGTAGGTGAGTACACATATACATACATAATGCATATATGTATGTCTGTTCCTATGTAGATTATTATTCTTCACATCAAGATAGAGTTAAAATGTCAGTATTTTCATCAATGTTTTTGAGAGATTTACGCATTTGCAGTCCGGAGTTCATAGATAAAGAAATCTAAAAAAAAAAATATGATTCTGGAGGTGGTGTTTAAAGTTCTAGGGGTGTTCAATGTTCCTGCTGACAGTGGTGGAAATGGACGTATGTCTTTCGACAACAGTACCAGTACTGAGAAGGAACCGATTGGATTCGCTTTATGGGGAGGATAACCTGTTGATTCAAGCAGTGACATTATATCCGAATACAACAAAAGTGGTTCGGACAATGGGAAAAAAAACGGATTGCTGGTACTGTAGTGTTAACCAGGAAACACAAGGATAGACAATAACGAAAATTGCTGGTGTTTCTTGATGGTGTAGACCTATCTTGTACCACAGGTGCATGGCTGGATGACCCTTGGTAAAAAATTGACGAAAGGTGCTGATTATATGGATACTTTGAAACGTAAGTACAATCTTATTCCTATTAAGGCAAGAAAAGCAAGAGGAGGAGGAATTCGTAATATAGAGTGTGAAGGCTGCGGTCAAAGAGAGAGACTAGGACACATGGTTCATTGATAATGTTGTCGATGCGATTTCAATGGACTCTCAACGGAAGAATCATACTGTAGTCAGTGAGTCATCTATACAAACGGACGAAGGACTGCGCAAACTAGAACTAGTGATTTGTGATTTTCAAAACAGGAAAGCGTATGTCCTAGATGTAAAGATAGGGAGCGATTCGAGTATCTCGACCACGGCACAACAGCTTCAGAAGAATGGAGATGAAAAGTATAAAATACCGACACGATAGAGAAATTAAACAACTGCAGTATAATGCGATCGTTTATTGACTACGTTTCGCCCACACAATGGGCTATATTAAGTCACAAACAGAACTACCTGGGTAAAGAGTATATGGGTATATATGTAGGGTGGAGTTTCAGGTGAATAATATTGGGTAGGTTGGATTTGAGAGGGACCTGCACGGAACGAGCGAGAATGTTGGGTAGGTTGGGTTTAAAATGGATCTTCATGGGACGGGTGAGTGTGTATGTTGTTATGTAGGATAATCATGAAGAAGTTTCCTGGCGAGGGGTTCATCTATATTGTAGAAGCCGTCGTTCTGGTTGTAATTGTTAGAAATATAGATAAGTGATGATTCCAGGATCCTACAATTTCAACCAGAACAACAGCTTCTACAACATAGCTGAACCCCTTGCCAGGAAACTTCTTCATTACACACACATCCCGAACATATAAAAAAGAGAGGAGCTTACGACGACGTTTCGGTCCGACTTGGACCATTTACAAAGTCACACTAACACACAGGACAGGAAGAAGGGGTATTTATAGGCAGGCAGACAGGGGATGGCACAAGAAAGTGGTGGAGGGGTAATAATGGAGGTAGTAACAACATACACACTCACCCGTTCGGTGCAGGTCTGTCTCAAATCCAAGTTACCTAACATTCTCCACCTGAATCTCTACCCTACATATATTCATGTACTCTTTACCCAGGTAGATGACACTCCTATGGGAAGTCACTGCCGGGTCACCACATGGAGAAGACCCGGGCCAGGATGTCCTGGCGAACCTACCTGACCTCTTTACCCAGGTGGATCCGTTTGTGACTTCATAAAGCCCACTGTGTGGGCGAAACGTAGTCAGTAAAGGATAGTATTATACTGCATTTGTTTTAAATTTCTTTCTGTATAACCCTTTTAGGTTTAGCACTTTTTTATTATAATAATAATTTTAATTTCTCTATGTAGCTTCAGCAGAAGCAGCATACCATAACACTGGTCAGGTGTGTCAGTGGGCTGCACCGTGGACAACTCAGCAAAGATATTAGAACGTGACGATACTGTATCGCCAGAGGATGGAGACACATGGCCCTTTATGCCTGATGAAGTGATTCTAGGTGTTGTCATAATAACGTAGACGGGTATTATGTCTCCTTAATACTGTATGTTGTTAATAACGTAGACGGGTATTATGTCTCCTTAATACAGTATGTTGTTAATAACGTAGACGGGTATTATGTCTCCTTAATACTTTATGTTGTGAAAGTCATGGAAGACTCAATAACACAGTGGAAAATGCATATGACATGGAGGGTTGTAGATCGCCCCTAACATGGCTGTGGTTACGAATGAACCAGGAAAGTGGGTAAGCCGTCCTGAAATTTGATGTTAGGTAGTCACCGCTTTCCATCTACAGCCAATATGAACAAAAAAAAATGGTAGTGTTTGGTGGTCGTGTTAGGCATAACCATGTACATATACATAAATTTTAGATATATGCATACAGCAATACACACACACACACACACACATACACCTAAATATGCATTGTTCATACATGTAAACACATGCACATGGACCCGTACAAGCATATGTACGTGAAAGAATAAAAAGGCACAATATCCTGACTGGAACAATACACAAATATCCCACACGTAGAACATTGAAACTTGCTGACGTTTCGGTCCGATTTGCACCATTAACTAATCACACACACACAAGCGCAAAGAGAGGGGAGCCAAAATATATACGAAAGGTGGAGGGGAAAGGGGACGGGGGTAGTAGAACAGGAACGATTAGTGGAAGTGGTGGTGGTGTTAGTAGTGGTAGTAGATGTAGAGCACTAGTGGTAGAGTTGAAAATAAGAAGGTAGTAGTGGTACGCTTATGAAAAAAGCCCTAATATCAAATTTTTAAGGGGTGGACCGATAAGACAGCAGAAGGCCTCGGTCAGATGAACAAAAGCTCCAGTAGCGGGTTAGTATATTACCAAGACGAGCGTCAGTAAATAATTGCTTTGTTAACCTAGTCTACCTTACTTAACCTAGTCTACTCTGCTCAGTCTACTGTACTTATTTGACTATTATACAAAACTTAAGGTTTAAGAATGTTACGATAACAGGGAGGCAGCTCTGAATATTCATGTTAAATTGTTAGAAATGAAGAAAGTTTTCACAGACTTTCATTTACATCAGGAGAAAGCAACTTATACACCTAACTCCACGATTAAATCTCCATCAACACAAAACTACCCAAACTTTGGTTTAAATGCCTGTTGGTAAAGAATATTTGCAAGAAGTTACAAAGGTAAAGATTATTAAAAATGGCCAAAGTGCTTCATAGAAAAAAGGAAGATAATTTTAAATGAAATATTATCTTAATTTTAAGAACAGTTCATATGCTGTGAAGCATTAAATTCAAACGTTAAACAGTATTCTTCTGTGATATACACACATCAAATAAGGTTGAAGACACAGCAGGGCACTATAAAAATGAAAAGGATAAATTTAGCTAGATTTCTTTATCTTTTTGATAGTATGATGGCGTAAGTATCATTATCTTGTTTATCTTTATTGTCGTTTATATTTTAGTGAAAATGGTTTGGTAAATTAAACAAAATAAAATGTTCATAACCTTTTTAAGCCCATTTCATGTTTTTTTTTTTGTTTGGTAGCACCAAATTTTTATTTAACCAATACATTCTTTACTTGCCTCACAATTTTCTTTAATATCAATTCATTCTTTTCTATCAATTGTATGCTAATCATACAGTCTTCTTTACTAACCACACATTCTACTTTACTAACCACACAATTTTATTTATTATATATACATTCTTTACTGACCATTCTTATTTACTAGCCACACATTCTTCTTTATTATCCATTCACTATTTTCTTAACACATATTCTTCTTTACTAGTCACACATTTACTCATATTCGCATTCCCTCTTGCTATAATGTATCTTTTGCTCTCTTACACTGCAGGTGTATTCCCCCTTGCTCATATTCCATTGACGTCAGTGAGCTCTGATAACCCTGCTTTCCACACTTACACTCTCCACTTTCTGCAGTTGTACCGTTGTTTTGTTCACTTCCGAATACCACACTCCATTCTGGATATGAAATGCTCATAAAATTGCTGAAGATTACACAGTAATTTATTTTCAGGTTAGAAGAAGTGAGACTTTCGTAGTGTAAAAAGAAAACGTTTTTAGGTATCAAATATCTTAATACCTTTACTACAAAATCCTTAGAATATCGTAGTCTTGTTGCAATATTGTGCGAAACACGCTCCTAATTACTCTGTTTTCATTAGTGGAATAATAGTGGATGTATGAGTAAACATTGGTTGCCTTCCCATATAGTGTGAATTTAGTTCCTATTGACTCGGTTGATTAAGACATCGAGGGACGGGCGTTCATTATCCACCTAATCCATTCAATTCACAACTGAGAAAGAAGTGAATAATGGAATCCCGTTTCTGGGTGTCTTGATGAACCGAGTTGATAGGAATTTTAGGTTCACAGTATATAGGAAGGCAACCAGTGTTTACTCATAGGTCCATTATTATTCCAGTCGCGAGGCGAGAGTAAAAAGAAGCGTATATCTCAATGTTTCTGCTAGCATTTATATGTGTTTACAACCCTGAGTATTTATACAAAGAAATTGCGAAAATCTATGATATTGCAACGTGACTACGATATCCTTAGTGATTTTGTGGAAAGACTGAACCTAGGATTACTCCAACCAGGAAGAATTTACGGGTGCTCGCATATAATGAAAAAATAGCTATTATGCCTAATGCCGTTAAAAGATTTAGCGGTCATGTTGTTTTTAAGAATTCAGGGACAGGCCTTGAAAATAATCATATATATATATATATATATATATATATATATATATATATATATATATATATATATATATATATATATATATATATATATATATATATATATTATGCAAGACAACCACTATGCTTTCACGAAAGCGCTTGGAATTCCTCTATTTTTTCATAGTGGTTGTCTTGCATATTTTGATATCACATGTTTCCTGTGATCTTTTTGCATATATATACGGTGGTGTATATATATATAGCAATGAAACATGTGGTATTGAAACATTTACCAAACTGCGGCAGGCCAACACAACGTACGTGTCACCCTATCCACTACGCAATCGTTCCTACAAACATGAGACTAGCGAACTAGTCTTGTTTCATATATCGTGCCGAATAAGTAAAACTTGCGATTTTGGCTTAAACAGCAACGCACATCTTGCCGAATAGGGCAAGCTCTACCCAATGCTTGGGTAGAGTATCAGGTGGGTTTCACAGATTCGGGTGTTGTCACGCGTGTGTGAGGTGTATTCCTGTTGTGGTGACGTGATTGTGAGGTGTAGTCTTGACCCTTTATATGCCTTCCTGTTGATGTCTTGTTTTTTATAGTTCCTTGATAATGTGAGAAGTCATGAAAGCGCTTGGAATTTCGCTATTCCTTCACAGTGGGTGTTTTGCGTATTGTGATATCACCCGTTTACTGTGATCTTATGGCATTATATATATATATATATATATATATATATATATATATATATATATATATATATATATATATATATATATATATATATATATATATATATATATATATATATATATATATATATATATATATATATATATTTTAATATATATATATATATATATATATATATATATATATATATATATATATATATATGGCTAAATATCAACGCTCTTATTGCCATATAAGACAAGTGAAAATTTGTGTATGCAATAATTTCGCAAAAATCATTCTGAACCTAACGAAAAAAAATATATTTCATTATGCGTGCGTGCATGCATGCATGCACGCACGCACGCGGTATATAATACTCATTTCTTCACTCATCACCATGCTGGAAGGTGTCTTTCTCTTTTCATCCAAATAAGAAACGAGGTCGAGTTTCTTTATTGCACGTCAATATCCCCCTGGAAATCTTGGAGCAATTTACTATTTTTGGAGCTTGTGGTTGTGGTCACGGAGCCCTGTCACACACGCAAGTGGAACTGAGATCAATAACTAGACATTACGACGCTCCCTTGGCCAGGAGGCAGACAGTGAATAATACAGTGCATATATGCTCTTGTAGAAACATGCCTGTTTTTATATATTCATGTATAAACAAATGTATACATACACATCTACGCATTTTCAACCACTAAAATGTAATAAACACTGACTAGTGGCACAAACAAATCAATATGGAACATCAAAACAGGTTAAAATATTTCATATTTCGGCTTAAAACTGAAGCTTTGGTGTATAGCCAGGGTTTTCTACAAGGCATCACTGCATCTGTCACCGAACCATCGTCTGTTATGACTAGTAGATATATCATCGCCCTGAAAAACCTTACCCTTAACGACGATATATACTGTGCATCACTGTAACAGATCACAACAAAAAATCATTGACCTGAACGACACGGGTTACATGGGCTCCTAAAGGTAACTTAAACCTGGGACTTGTATCCATCCAATCACTTCAGGGGTCTAGGCACTTATATGAGGGGTAAAAAAAATTTACCTGAACAATTATGGAATATAATATTTTCTTACCAAAAAATAGTGCATAATTCTGCCTACATGTTGATGTAATCAGCTTCTCTGTATCTTATTTCTAAGTATGTTTTTCCACTGATGTAATTTTCTTTTGTTTTTCCTGTAATCAAGGCCTGTTGATAATTAGTGATTTTTTTGTGTTTGTTTTTACTCTAAAAATAACGATTTTGATGATTGTTTCATTCAAAATAGTCAACATGGTAACTCCTGTGAGAACTAGAGTGAGCAGAGTGAGAGATGGTGCCTCAGTAGGCAGAGAGCTATCAACAAATGTCAACAAACGGTCAAATTTGGTGCGCCATTTCCATAGAGTTTTACATATAACAAAATTGTGAATAAAACAGAAATAAGTTATTGACATTATTTACACTTCTTTGAGAAGAGTATTTATAGGAGTGTCATGATTTTTTCGGATGTTATTGAGGAATGATGGTTCTATTACAACTCCAATATTGATTTTACATATGTCCTACTGTTTTGTTTTTATTGATTTTTTTCCTCCAAAAAATTCCTTAAAAAATAAACACAAATTTCAAGAATTTTTTTTCATACAATCTATTGAGATTTCTATCAAAAGCCTCTGGAGTAAATATTATCTAACTCTTTATCTTTCATCTGATGTCGACTAGAACATTGTATGTCTTACCTGAAGGGAGGGTTTTATACCCAACAACCTCTTTATAAAATTTTGCAATATCTTGCAAGTTTGCAACATAAAGTCAATTCACAAAAATTGGTGAAGATTTAAAATGCTGGTTAAATCACAATACCAATGTTCATTGAAATTGAACCAAAAACAAAAAAAAAATTTGAATCCTTCTATCCACCCCTTCAGGTATTGTAAATGCCCCTCACAGACTATCTGCACTATTAACCCAAAATTTTTCCAACGTGATAGACTTTTGCTCGCATCAAAAACTTGTCATATGTTCATCATTTGATGGGACCTTGCTCTTCACTAACGTTCCTACTGATATCGTCATTGATATACTCAAACGTAGACATACGATAGCATCTTACCTCTACCCCGCCATGACTTCAAATCACTCATCGAGCTGTGTATTCATTTCAGGATAAGATATAGTAATCAGTTTTTCATATTGTTTTGGCATAGTTGTGGGAAGTCCAATGAGTGCGATCTTTGTTAGCATCTTCATGGAAAACTTAAGAGACTGAAGATTTTCACAATATTATTCCTAACAGAGTCACATGGCTCAGATATATTGATGACATCTTGGTCAAATATCCCAGGAGAGTCAACATTCAATATGCTTATAAAATTAACAACGTCGAACCTACTATCAAATTTACTTTTGATCTATGCAGATTACCGAACGAAGGCACCCTATCTTTGAGTCTACAGGAAACCATTCTACTCGCACTACGACACTCACTCGCACCAAGTGTCGTGGTAATTAGTTTTTTTCTTAGAGCTAACCATATCTCTAGAACGGAATTGTTACTAGAATTATTCCATTGCATTACCCATGCCTTTACATGCTTACGCTTTCCTCCCTACTTTATACAAGATTGCAAACGCCCGGTTATGGAAATCCTCAATTCCACCAACAATACCACGACCGAGAATCCCAGATTTCCAAGTCTACCTGGAGGAGAAGTGACTAATACCATCAGACACTTTCAAAAAGCAATATCCGTGTATCTACCATTGAAACGGCTTTCATCAGAGACCTTACGAGGAAAAAAGATCCACTTGACAAACCAACCCGTGAAGCTGGCGTGTACGCAATACCATGTGGAGGGTGAAAATAGATCTATGTAGGAGAAACAAAGGGGAATATTTCTACATGGGTCCAAGAACAAAAAAAAAATGCATGTAACCGAGACGCCACTATATTTGCTTGTGTCTCTCACAGATGTGAAGAGACTTCTAATGAACTGGAACAAAGCAGAGCTGATTTATAGATAATCTAACATTGATAGGCGCCACTGTATTGAAACATCTTTAGTTGATACTACCAACAACACAGAACAAAGATCTGGCAAGCGAACCATCTCAAGTACCCTTGCAAGTTTCATACTTCTACACACTTAATTCCTTGCTGCTACGTGACACGGCTTTTAGATGAAAATGAATGGTTCAGAGAACCGACGAGTTGGTAAATTAGACACATATGCAACACTTGGGTATCTTTATTGAGGAAACGTTTCGCCACACAGTGGCTTCATCAGTCCATACAAAGGAGAATCGTGAAGAACAGGAGGAGTTTGAGGTGGTCAGTCCCTCAATCTTGAGTCGATGTTGTCAGTCCATCATTCTTGAATAGAATACAGCATATGTGCGTAGAGGAAGCTTATATACTGATGAAGCCACTGTGTGGCGAAACGTTTCCTCAATAAAGATACGCAAGTGTTGCATATGTGTCTAATTTACCGGCTTTTAGATGACTTGATTCCTTCACTTGATCTTCACCAGTAACCTGTTTTCTCTACTATATATACCTGTGTTCTCTCATTCTCTTGTATCATTTGGAGTGATCAAGGTCCAAGCATTGAAACCTTTCTAATAAAGATGCCTAGGTGTATGCGCCTGTGCCCTTTCATCCATAAGAATAGAACACTACAGCAGGCCTATTTGCACATATTTGGTAGGTACTCAAATCTAGACTGCCTTACCCACATATCTGTCTAACTTATTCTCAAAGCTACCAAGGAATTAACTTCAGTAACCCTACCAACAGTTACTATGCAGGGCCTCCAGGGTAAACCAGCTCACATACTCCTAAGTAATCTTAACACACTATGCCCACACCACCCAAGGAAGAAAGCACACTTATTAATAGTTAACTTCGCACAAGACTCCGCCGAACCCATTTCACCTGTGACATGACCTGCTTCTCAGTCTTCATTGACGTGACTTCTGTTTCACTCTCGGATTATTGACCTGTTTAGCCTAGTACCATATTTTCAGATTATGGCGACAAATAGGGCAACGCACTCCCTTTTTCGTTATTTATGGCCAATACATGAATGTTACGTCGGCTACCCGCGTTTCGGGTCATTTGGGGACATCTAAGGACAAAAAAACTGTTTTCCTACCTTTCTCTCAGAAATATTAAGGAAAACTATTTAATGGTAACACATTGGTTCTGGGAAAGACTGCAGAGTCAAATGACTTTTACTTCAATGTGACTCATTTGCGCCTGGTTAACACGAGAAGTCCGTCCCTCTATCTTGAAACATTTGTATGTATTTTATTATTTAGGGCATTATCAATCAAACTATATGACTCTTTTAGGTTTAGCGTTTAGTTATAATAATAATATCAATCAAATGTTGAGAATAAATGGTGGAAAATGAGGTAAAGTAATTTGGAGTGGTCAGTCCCTCAACATTGATATACCTAAAAGAAATCCATGAGCATTGAGACTTGTATATTGAAATAGGTGAGGTGGAGAAATTGTAGTTTAACGCTTGCCTAATCTATGGGCATGACCTACTTCCACTAGTGAGCTCCGCCCACCTGTAATGCTGTCTCTAACTTAAGGTCACCTCTGTTCTGTTTTATATTTATTAAGACAGAGGAAGTGAAGCCAAATTCAAGTTGAAGGACACGACACCTGTGAAGGATGAGGGAGTGGACACCTAATATCAAGGCTGAGCGACTGATTGCTTTAAATTTCCTGTATTTGAATTTATAATCATTGGTTGGCAAAACATGTACATGTCTTGTTCAGTAGAGTCCCAGAAGTGTCTCACTGTTTCCCAGATGATCCTGTTCATCTATAATACAAAGTAATTAACAGTAACTATCTTTGCCAGTATTATGAACCATCTTTGCCAGTATTCATGAACCATCTTTGCCAGTATTCATGAACCATCTTTGCCAGTATTCATTTTTTTGAAGGTTGATATCCGTTGCCTGACTTACTGACATGACCTTCTTCTACCTTGGATGACATCTCCAACTGCTTTACGTCTACTCTAGCAGTATACAAGTTTCCATCCTCTTTTAGCCTTAGATTAAGGCTAAAGAACTGAACATCAAGTAAGGTTAAGGGACTTAAAACCTTAAAATTATCTCCCACTTTTATTGTCTCCAGTATAAAATTCGCCTCTGTATTTGATTGAAAAAGCCTGCTGCACAGGCGAAATATTTTGTCAGTTAAGCTACCCGAGTGTTGTATATGTTCTAGTCATTAATGGACAGTCTCGCCAGGATGGTTGTGAGGTTTGACTGGCCTCGTGCCTAAGATCCCAGCATCTCATTTTCTCGGACTACGCAGTGGATGTGATTTGGACTGTGATATGTAATTTATTTCATCGCCGCTGATGTCGCTAAGACTGCTGATGCCGCCACCGTTGATGTCACCACTGACACTACCGCCGCCATCTTTGACACCCTGCTGCCTCCACGTATGCCTCTGCTCCTGACAGTGCTGTCACCTAACTAGTGTGACTTTAATCTATGACTGGGAACGAGTTATATATAGTATAGTATAGTTTGCCCTGCAACTAAATGGACTTGTAAAAAAATATTTTGATTTTATATCTATTATAATAGTAAATTAATCATGTTAGCTGCTATTAGTATTGTGAATAGTAAAGTTATAAGTTCATTAAAAATGGTAATGATAGCAGTGAACTATTAATGTTTACAAGAATTTAAGTAAAAGTATTTTTTTCACAAACACGGATCTAATGTATCTTTCTCATTGCAGCAGGCTTCGTTTTCGTTTAGATTTTGTGCATATATTCATTTAATTTACAGTTATTTAATTTGAACATATAATTCGTCAGCAATATCATAAAAAGTTAACTGGCTAAGAAAATAAAAATGAACGCCAGTAAGAATGTGAAGATGAAGATTTTACCAAGTTTGTCTTTGTGTGTGTGTGTGTGTGTGTGTGTGTGTGTGTGTGTGTGTGCGTGTGTACTCACCTAATTGTGGTTGCAGGGGTCGAGACTCAGCTCCTGCCCCGCCTCTTCGCTGTCCGCTACTGGGTCTCTGCTCTCCCTGTTCCATGAGCTTTATCATACCTTGTCTTAAAACTATGTATGGTTCCTGCCTCCACTATATCTTTCTCTAGACTATTCCACTTCCTGACTACTCTGTGGCTGAAGAAATGCTTCCTAACATCCCTTTGACTCATCTGAGTCTTCAGCTTCCAGTTGTGTCCCCTTGTTTCTGTGTTCCCTCTCTGGAACATCCTGTCATTGTCTACCTTGTCGACTCCCCGCAGTATTTTGTATGTCGTTATCATGTCTCCTCTGACCCTTCTTTCCTCCAGTGTTGTTAGTCCTCAACCTTTCTTCATAGGACAGTCCCCTGAGTTGTGGAACTAACCTTGTCGCAAACCTTTGCACTTTCTCTAGTTTCTTTACGTGCTTGACCAGGTGTGGGTTCCAGACTGGTGCTGCATATTCAAGTATGGGCCTGACGTACACGGTGTACAGTGTCTTGAACGATTCCTTGTTAAGGTAACGGAACGCTAATCTTAGGTTTGCCAGTCGCCCATATGCTGCCGCAGTTATCTGGTTGATGTGTGCCTCCGGAGACGTGCTTGGCGTTATACTCACCCCAAGGTCTTTCTCCTTTGCCGAGGTTTGTAGCCTTTGTCCGCCTAGCCTGTACTCTGTCAGCGGTCTTCTTTGCCCTTCTCCGATCTTCATGACTTTGCATTTGGTGTGATTGAATTCGAGAAGCCAGTTGCTAGATCAGATGTCAAGCTTGTCCAGGTCTGTTTGAAGTCCTGCTTGGTCCTCTTCCGATGTGATTCTCCTCATTAATTTCACATCATCTGCGAACAGAGACACTTCTGAGTCTATCCCGTCCGTCATGTCATTTACATATACCAAGAATAACACTGGTCCTAGGACTGACCCCTGCGGTACACCGCTCGTCACAGGCACCCACTGTGATACCTCATCACGCACCATGACCCGTTGTTGCCTCCCTGTGAGGTATTCCCTGATCCATTCCAGTGCCCTTCCTGTTATACATGCTTGTTCTTCCAACTTCTTTACTAATCTCATGTGAGGAACTGTGTCGAAGGCCTTCCGGCAGTCCAGGAAAATGCAATCAACCCACCCTTCTCTCTCTTGCCTTACCTCTGTTACTTTATCATAGAACTCCAGGAGGTTTGTTACACAGGATTTGCCTTCCCGGAATCCGTGCTGTCTGGTGTTTATTATCCTGTTCAGCTCCAGATGCTCCACCATTCTTTTCCTGATGATTTTCTCCAGGACTTTGCTCACTATACACGTAAGTGACACCGGTCTATAGTTTAGTGCCTCTTTTCTGTCTCCTTATTTAAAGATGGGGACTACGTTGGCCTTTTTCCATACCTCAGGTAGCTGCCCAGTTTCAAGGGATGTGTTGAATATTATGGTAAGTGGCACACTCAGTACCTCAGCTCTGTGTGTGTGTGTGTGCGCGCGCGTGCAGTAGTTCTGTGTTAGCACACTTCTAGCTGTTGTCTTTAAATTCCAACATTTATTACAGTAGTAGATTGGAGTGATTTTTAGTAGAGATTAATCAGAGGATATAATTTTACATGTCATTCGATACGTGGACAAAGACACGGGCTGAATGAAGAGCCACATATGGTTCTTCAGTCCACCTGTGGTGAAACTAATCTTTTAATAAATATCATAAATGTCCATGTGTCTTATTCACATTTTGTCTGTTTCACCATATCCTCTACAATCATTAAAATGCTTTGAAATTTACTGTAGATTCTGACTATCAATTTAAAGTGATGGTGTGCTGATTCTTGTTATATGCCCGGCATGCCATCCCAAGTTACCAAAGAATCTGGTCGACTGTTTTAATAAATACAATATCACAGCCTGTTGACTCATATGTGCATATTTAGCCTCCCTCTACACCGTTATTACGAACTCAGGTGTAGACTGTGGCCTGCACTTCTTACCGTAAAGCGATAACCACTTAGGAAAGAGCAAAAATACAGCAGAGAATAAATGAATGCAATTCCTTCACCAAAATAAGTTGGTATTTACAGTGTATATAGCCTATGTACAGTATTTACAATTATGTATAATGAGGCGAATGCAAACACAAGACACGGTGAACCGTGGCGACCAGCAGGGAAGGCAAGTCTGCCAAAGCTGCTTCACGAGCGTCCCACGTCTCTTCAGAGCTTTGGCGGGCTTCCTTGTGATTGGCTGGTTTAAACCAAGGTACTGGTTTAATGACGGGGCCCCTGATCGTTAAACCCTTAGCACCTGGTTCGCTTGTGTGTGATATATGCCGAATAAAATGTAACATACTCTTAGTATGCCACACCCATGATGAGACGGCAGATTACAAATTTCATGGACCAGCATAACCAGCATAACCCGAACCAGCAAGGCTTTAGAGCAGGACGATCATGCCTGTCACAGCTGCTGAACCATTATGACAGAATTACGGAGGCATTGGAAGACGACCAAAACGCACATGTGATTTACACAGATTTTGCAAAGGCGTTTGACAAATACGATCATGGAGTGATAACACACAAAATGAGGGCCATGGGCATTACGGGGTAGGTAGGCAGATGGATTTTCGGGTTCCTAATACACAGAACACAAAAAGTAGTAGTGAACAGGGCAAGATCCAGTATCAGCGAGGTCAAAAGCTCAGTACCCCAAGGTACTGTCCTGGCACCTCTGCTGTTTCTCATCCTCATAGCAGACATAGATAAAAACACCCAGCACACTTTTGTATCATCATTTGCAGATGACACTAAAATAAGCATGAAAGTCACTACGGTTGAGGACGCTGAAAAATTACAGGAAGACATAAGCAGAGTTTTCCAGTGGACAGTGGAGAACAGTATGACGTTCAATGGTGATAAGTTCCAGCTGCTGAGGTATGGAAAGAATGAAGAACTCAAAAGGAACACTATATACAAAACTCAAGAGGGTCACCAAATAGAACGAAAGGAACACGTAAAAGACCTGGGAATAATTATGTCAGCTGATCTTTCTTTTAAAGTCCATAACAAGGCAAAGATTACAACAGCCAGGAGGATGACGGGGTGGGTACTGAGAACTTTCAAAACAAGGGAAATAATGCTGATGGTGACACTCTTCAAATTGCCAGTGCTCCCTCACTTATAATATTGCTCAGTGCTGACAGCCCCGTTCAAAGCAGAAGAAATATCAAAATATCAGAGCAGGAACAAATACAGAGATCGTTTACGGCTCACATTGAGCCAGTAAAGCACCTAAATTACTGGGAACGCCTTCATGTCTTGAACATGTACTCATTTGAGCGGAGGAGAGAGAGATACATGATAATATATACCTGGAAAGTACTCGAGGGCCTGGTCCCAAATTTGCACACTGCCATAACAACCTACTGGAGTGAGAGATATAGGAGGAAGTGTAAAATAAACCCAGTGATGTGCAGGGGTGCAGTGGGAACAATAAGGGAACACTGTATCAACATCCGGGGTCCCAGACTATTCAACATGTTACCAGAAGATATCAGAAACACGGCTGGGACAAGTGTAGAAGCCTTCAAGAGGAAACTGGACAAGTATCTTCACCAGGTACCAGATCAACCAGGCTGTGATGGATATGTGGGGCAGCTGGCCTCCAGAAGCAACAGCCTGGTTGACTAGGCGAGCACCAGACGAGCCTGGCCCATGGCCGGGCTCAGAGAGTAGAGAAACTCTCGAAACCCTTCAAAGGTATATCAAAGGTATTATGCACCAAACTAAAGCCCGCGTCAGGAAGCAGTTGTCCTGTTTCCTGACGAATTTTACCTAACTACGTCAATTTATGACTTCTTTTATTCTGAAGAAAACTGTTAATTTAGGTTAGGTTAATTATACATATAAATAGTTGACCGACACTGAGCAGATTATAAAATAGGGTAAATGCGTGCTCAGGTTCTTTAGCTATGCAGTGAAGACGGCCTGAGTGAATGAATGGGTAGCAACTTGTATCTTACAACCTTGCATGAATAGGGGCGGGTGGAAGTGTTTGATCTCGTGTTTGATCCTCCGCACTCAATGCTTTTATGTAGGCTTAAGCTTCTTACAAATAGCATTAAACATGTAAATCATGGGCGCTACGTGTGGTAAATAACAAATTGGGATTCGTGTATTTTTTAATAGACTCTAGTGAGAGTTACGTGAGGTTTTCAGTAATGTCTGGCCATTCGTTCGACAACTTTGTGATGGTTGAATTTTCCTTCATGAATTGTTTGCTCTATTGCTGTCGACCTAGAGAAATAAAACAGCAGCACACGTACGTATGTATATAAATAAATATACATACATATAAAGATATTTGAGCTTTCCTCACGAAATCATAATAATACGATTTTAAACAAGCCACGAAGCTGGTGTGGTTTGAACCCATGTGAATTTTAGACCTCCAGGTCAATTCGTAAGCCACTAGGCCAACTGCCTACAACAAGATTGATCCAACTAGGTATATTTCTATACACCATAGGGAGATTAGTATGGGGCCCACTGTTACCACAAATGCAAGTTTTTACAGATGAATCTCCCGTTAGCGTGTGCATTGGCGAACTTGTGTTGTAGCCAGCTGGCCGATTGGCATACGCGTTGGCTTAGGTTCAAACTCCCCCGTTCCGAAGTATATTTGAGCATCAAGAAATATAGCACTGAACTTCAATAAATTTGCTACTTCTATGAAAGAAAACTTTTTTCTAGGTTATTTTAGCAGGCTGAAACTGAATCTGAAGTCAGAATTAACCCATTATGTAAAATATTGGCAACACATGTGTTCTACGTTACTTGTATGAACTTGAATACACCTCTGAGGAAAGCCTTGCGGTTGTCCTCTTACATATATGAACATGAGTCCTACGCATCAAGTCTGCCTGACAAGAACAGTTGGAGAGATCAGTCGTGCTCTGGCCGTCCCAGGGTTCAGACATTTCTATAAAAGATTACTATTCATTGTGTACATTGTGATTATTTTGTTTAAATTGCACTTCTTTGCCACATACACCCATCTACATTTATATTTAATTTCTCTTGCTCTGTTATGTGAAATTTTTATTTCAGATTAACATGAACAGACGAAAATATCTGAACAGTGTAGACAGCCTTTGTTGTGTATGTAGTAAGTATACGCCACATGTTCAGCGAAAATATTAAATACAATCACTACATCGGTTGCAAGATAAATGACCAAGATAACACATGGGCTCAACTCACATATTGTGCTTTGTACCTCTGGACTGACACAGTGGTTGAATAATAATAATATTTTTATTTCTACAAGTGCATGTACAAGGTATACAGTCCTAGCTGACATCAATGATATACTACTATATAGAAAGCCGCTTGTTATGCAGAGCTTTTCAGGCAAATTAGTCCAGTTGTGTTCCAGGATGCGACCCACACCAGACGACTAACACCAAGGTACCCATTTTACTGATGGTGAACATAGACAACAGGTGTAAAGAATTGTTCTACTCTCGCCGGGAATCGAACCCGGACCCTCGCCGTGTGAAGGCAGAGCTTTAGCCACCAGGCCACGGGGCACCCAGAAATATACATCAATATCATTTGCAGTCTCAATTTATGGTGAGAACCGAAGGACCAAGTGTTACTTCTGCATGGTTAATGTGGTTGGTTTCTCGAAGAAAAACAAGAAAAAGATAAATTATTCAGATTGTGAGTAAGCATTAAAAACCTATGACACATAGTGACGACACTGTTGTACCTGTTCCACCTGTTGCTTATGACACTGATAACACTGATCTTTATGAACCACCAGAATCTGGGACTTCGAAACCACCTCACTTAATCTCATTACAGGAGTTGAATGATCTTGTAAGGGACTTTGACTTATCAAAGCAGAAGGCAGAACTGCTTGGATCGCGCTTACAAGAGTGAAACCTTTTAACAGAGGGAACAAAAATGTCTCATTTTCGTGCACAGTATACTAGTTAGGCGGCATTCTGTCAAATTCAGAATGGTATGTGGTTCTACACTGATGTGAATGATCTTATGGAGGAACTGGGCTATAAATATTTTTATGTTTGTAAAATATTCATCGATTCCAGGAAGTTCAGTCTGAAAGCAGTGCTTCACAACGGCAACGAATAGCCATCTGTGCCAGTGGCTCATGCTGTGGGATTAAATGAAACATAAGAGTCCATGGAAATTTTACTTACATGAACAAAATACATTGTAACCACGAGTAGAATGTATGTGGAGATCTAAAAGTGATATGGTTAATATTTGATCTCCAACTTGGTTACACAAAACACGTGTGTTTTTTTTTGTGGGATAGTAATGACAGTGCTAACCACTGCAAGATCAGAGAATGACCGGCAAGAAAAGTATGTATTCCAAGAAAATTCAATATGCAACATATGCCACTACGGCATTCTCAAAGATATTTCTTCCGCCATTTCATAGAGAGTTGGACCCAATAAAAATCTTTGGAAAAGCTGTTGATGGTGAAGGTCCAGGAATTCTTTACCTTAAGGAATAATTTAGAGGAGTATTAACTGACGGATACCTTAGAGCTGGAGTATTTGTTGAGTCACAAATACGTGAACTGATATCCGATCCAGTCTTCCTATTTAAACTGACCCCACTGAAGGTGGCTGCATGGAAGCTTTCAAGCAGGTTCTCCAGAACTTCCTAGGAAGACCCAGAACAGACAGTAATGCCAGGTTAGGGAATAACTTGACAAAAGTACCGAACACTGGGTTGCCTTAGGTCCCCGAAAATGCACTTTCCAAATTCACTCCTGGAATTCTTTCTATCCAGTCTTGGTGCTGCCAGTGATGAGTATAGTGAAAGGTTTCATCAGTATATCAGTACACTGGAGGACTGCTGTTGGTTTCTTTAGACACGCACCATTGTTAGTCATAAGCGTGAAACCAAATGCTTAAAACATTATTAAATATTTTCTACTTCCAGAGAGAATGTTGCTTAATATCCTAGAAGCATTCTTTATCAGTTTCTTTATAATGGGGAATACGTTTTAATGATTCATTATATTACCTATGGTTGAAATATTGATGTCACATGATTTTAAAATCTAGAAATTATATATTTCTAATTAAAAATTCTTGACCCGCTAGCTCAGTTTTGACTTCCGATTTGGAATCAGCGTGACCACATTACGTAGCATCTACATTTATCTCATTAACAGACCCAACGTATTCTTTTTTGTTTAGTGTAATTCACAGAAGTTAGGACATTTATTGAAGTGTAATAAATGTTTCAGTGACAAATAAGTTACGATCATCAGTATTCATTTTTGGAACATGATATAAAACCGTTGATAAACGTGTAAAAATATGTTAAACTAGCCAATTAGGTGTTCAAATATCGTGTATGAAGATTTGCAGAAGTGTACAAATACGCATGTCGCTGGAAATAAAGTAAAACCCATTCATGAAAAAAGTTTAAATATAAACTATGTTCATTAATTCTAGTCTTAAAATTTCGGAAAGGACTTCCTTCATACGTAACACTGCAGTTATAACAAGTGAACCGAAGCATTATATATGAGCACAGTGAGGTATCTACATAATGTTTGAACCTAAAATGGCTGCCAATGTTAAGTGGGTTCACAAAAATGAGTTTGAACTTAATTTGTAGGTAGCTGATAACTTGATAAAGCAAATTTTGAGCTGCTTCAAAATTAATGTGCTGGTGTATTTTAGGATTCTGGTCTCTGAGATAAGTGAATGTCTCTTCAGTTCGGCGTCAAAGGTGGCGTTTCTTAATAGAGGTTTTGAACTGATTTTGGGATTCGTATGGCCTAATTTGCCATTTTTATTGCAGAAACAGAGATATTGCCCCCTGTACCTTGAGGTACAGGGGACTGGGGTTATGCAACGTATGGATACCTATCTTGGATCGTGCAGCGACCGAAATTAATTTACTTATTGTTACGTTTAAAGTAAATGCTGAATTAAGAAGGCCAAATATCGCCTGGAAATCAGTTTCGTTCCCAAGAAGGGGAAGAGACAAGTTCAATTCCTTTAATAAAGAGCCCCTCACAAGCATCAAGGTACCTTTCTATAGGGGACAGATGGGATACATACTTATTGCATAGGCTTAGTATAGCAGTGATAGCGTCTTATAACTTTCTACAAAGGCATGTTTTACTTGAGACATGGGACCACTGAATCTGATAATTCTTAACAGGTCTGTTTTGCATTCTTCAAACTCGTTTACTAGTTCCTAACAATGATTTAAAGCTTCTGTTTAAGAAACCAAAATTATTTTTAACTTGGTTTATTGCTAGTTTTGCCGAGGGTTTAATTTTACCATGCCCTCAAAGGCCTATGTGAGGAAGTATCCACAAAAGTTTCAACTCACTGCCTTTGTTACTAATTTGTCTATATCTATGTCTGGCCTTAAATGTAGGCATGCTGCACATATCGGGCTATTTCGAGCAGGTGATGAGAATAGAGAGTCAACTGAAATTAAACTCTATGTATATTTATGTAAGTAGGCTTAGTTACGGTTGTACTAATGACTTCTGTATGTCAAAATACTTTTATATTTTTTGTCTTTAAAGACTTTATCACGCCCAGTGGCTATTGAAAGAAAATCTCCGAGGGAATTGCCTTGACACTGGTGAGGGACTTTTTGATTAAAGGAACTGGAGCTGCCCTCCCTTTTATTGAATTGACTCGGATTGCCTCTCATTCTCAAAGATTTGCATTGTCCCTACGGGTTTAGAGTTTCATGGGAAAAAAAGTTACAGGAAAAGGCTTGGTTTCCCTGGCAGTGATGGGATTGCTGTGTTAAGTCATGTGACTTCAAAATTTCTATATTAACTTGGTTCATATTAAAAACACGACAGATCTCGTTTTCGATCGTTTTTTTGTGGTTTATTGTACTTTGAGATAAAATAAACACAAGTTTGTGTTTATTGCTGAGAGTTTAATTCATCCCTACAGCAGGGATTAGTGTTGTTGAGTCTTGGTGAACAGGTGACATGTAGCCTTAATGACCCTCGTGAGTCAGTTGGCTTTAATCTCCATTAACCAACTAACCACTAAGTAATAAAAAATATATACACCAAGGGTGTATATATGTGGTCGAATGGAGTTGGCCCTAAAGTTTGCAAATAGCATGAAGGAAAATAACTAGGAGATAGTTAATAGCCAGCCCTAAGCTTCTAACTGCTGGAAACAGGTCATATAACTTACGAATTTACATTTCAATAGTGGATCATTTACATACAGAATGCAGCTAATGTGAACAACTTTCTAACTAATGAAATAGAAGGAATAAATGCCCTCATTTTGTCAACAGGTAATACCCGATGTCGCAGAACGTTCTATAATATTCAGGAAATACTCTCAGTGTAAATAGGCCTGTGTGAATTCTCCAATTCAGGCTTTTCTTTCTTATAATAACTTGGCATTTCCTGTTTTTTCTTATTTTTAACGCCATTACTATCATTATTATCCACTATCATCCGCTACTATCATTATTATCATTATAATGTTCCTAGATGTTTTAATCTATCGAGTTGACATAAAATTCAAATTTACAATTCACAGGAAGACCACCAATCGAATCCTCCCTCTTGAAACATGATAGGAATGTCGTATATATCTCAAATTATGGGCTGTACAAACTCAATAGAAATTTAGAGGAGTCTGTTGTGCACAGCCTTAAACAACAATGTTTTACAAAAACACAGGATTGCTCCTTATGCC
>WNWK01003236.1:0-47500 GCA_009830355.1 Cherax destructor | reverse complement strand
CAGTGAAGGATATAAGTGAACAGTATTTAGATAAGGATATAGAGGTGTATTTGTTGCACTTATGGTTTTGGAGAAGGCATATGATAGGGTGGATAACGGAGCAATGTGGCAGATATTGCAAGTACATTGAACAGATGGTTGATTAATGAAAGCAGTTAAAGAGTTTTACGAAGAGGCTTATGTTAGAGTATGTAGGAGGGAGGGAGATTACTTTCCCTGTAAAAGTCGGCCTTAGACATGGATGCATGATGTCACCATGGTTGTGCAGTATATAGATAGGATTGTAAGAGAAGTGAATGCTCGAGTGTTGGGAAGAGGTGTGGAATTTAAAGGTAAAGAATCTAACACAAAGTGGGAGTTATCACAATTGCTTTTTGCTGATGACACTATGCGTTTGGAAGATTCTGAAGAAGAATTACAAAGGTTAGTGGGAAGGGTATGTAAAAGAAGGAAATTAAAAGTGAATATAGGTAAGACTGAGGCGATGAGGATAACAGAAAAATGTGTAATGAAAGACAGAATATCAGATTGGAGGGAGTATGGAGAAAGTGAATGTGCTCATTTATTAGGGAGTGGCTGTATGACCTTTGTGGGTTTAGCACTTAGTTTTGATTATAATAATAATGAGAGTATAGTGATACCAACGCCCTTATATGGGTGTGAAGCATGAGTTGTGAATGTTGCAACAAGGAGAAGCTGGAGGCAGCGGAGATGTGTCTAAGGGCATTGTGTGGGAGAATATTATGCAGAGAATCCGTAGCTTGGAGATTAGGAGGTGCGTTGTTAATAAAGATATAATCCAGAGCTGAAGAGGGGGTGTTGAGGTGGTTCGGACATTCAGAGAGGATGGAACAAAATAGAATGACTTAGAGGGTGTATAAATTTGTAGTGGGAGGAAGGCGGGGTAGGGGTCATCCTAGGAAAGGTTGGATGGAGGGGGTAAAGGAGGTTCTGCGTGCGAGGGGCTTATACTTCCAACAAGCATACATTCGGGTGTTAGGAGCGAGTGGAGGCAAGTGGCTTTTATGACTTGACGTATTGTAGGAGTGTGAACAAAGTAACATTTATGAAGAGATTCAGGAAAACCAGTTAGAAGGACTTGAGTTCTGGAGGTGGGAAGTGCGGTGCCTTCGCTTTGAAGGAGGCTTTGGACTATAGTAACGGTATGTCTCTGGCAAGACAGTGATGGAGTGAATGATGATGAAAGTGTTTCTTTTTTTGGGGTCACCCTGCCTTGGTGGGAAGCGACATATGTGTTATTAAAATATAATGTATATGTATATGTTAAAATTAAATCCTTTATAAAATTTTCTCTTATACATTTAAAGATATATATTTTTTTCATTTATGTTAATATAAAAATTAATGATTTTGTACCAAAATAGCCCTAGGAAGCTTACCTAACCTTATTATAACAAGCGCAGTTTAATTAAGCCTAATCCAACTAAATATATTGTATATAATTATACAATAATTTAATAATAAACAAACAGAATGAAATATATTTTATTTCGTTAGGTTCAGAATGATTTTGCGAAATTATTGCATACATAATATATATATATATATATATATATATATATATATATATATATATATATATATATATATATATATATATATATATATATATATTATATATATATATATATATATATATATATATATATATATATATATATATATATATATATTATATATATATATTATATATATATATTATATATATATATATTATATATATATATATATGTATATATTTTTTTTTTTTATATAAATGCTTTATTAATAGACAGAATACATTTATAAAACACACAAACATGAACATGAATACAATGGTACAATATGTCAAAGATTATGAATCTCCTCCAGCTCCTCCGAAGCCGGACGCGAGCCGAGTATGCAGCATGCGTTACCCCTCTGGATGGCCACGCTGAGACGCTGGAACATGAACGTGGCTGCCCTTGGGTCCCTGGTGGTGTCGATGAGTCTGGAACCCAGCTCTTTAAGGAAACGTGTTGCATTTTTCCCCACGCTCCCAAGGTCTCTGATCCCACTGGGACAAATTTATACTGTTGGCTTATGTCCCTGTACTTGCCGATCTTGTACTCCTCTCTGTGGTCAGCAGCTCCTCCCTGTCGCCCAACACTGTGATGGATGTAGGTGTCAGCCAGTGTCGACACGCAGGTATAATCCCATGCTAAGAGCTTGCCATTCTTCCAAGGATAGATGGTGATCCCGTCGGGGCGGTTTGCTGGGTTGTGGGCGTTGTTGGCTGCTAGTGATCGAGGCTCTCTCTCAGCTGGGCATCCAGCTGTAGCGAGGGTTCTCTTTATGATGTCGTTGACCTCATTGTGTCTTGCATGCCAACCCTTGGTTTTAGAACAGTTAAGACCATGTAGACCATATTGGTCGGCTTGCGCATTGCCGCAAATACACGTATATTCCGTGTGAATGGGGGCAGCAAGGCGCAGAGCCACTGCAATACGAAGGGTCTTAGGGTCCAGGCGTGTTCCCATGGCCGAAATGGGAACTGTTTGGAGGAAGTCCCCAGAGTGATGTGCACTCACGGCTAGGAGACGGGCAGTCTCCTGTCTGATGTTACGGCCCTGAGCATATTGGCAAGTATCTTTTCAACAATGGGGCTGTCCCAGCTTGACTGTTTGTAGGCCAGTTCTTCACTAGGTTTTGGTGTTGGAGCAGCAAGAGTCTCCCATTCAGTGATGGCACTGGTGTAGCTAGGGTCCTGTATTCCTGCTGAATCACTGAGGTTGTATGGAAGAATTTGTTTTATTAGCTCATTTGATGCTATGGAAGAGGATAAGAAGGCTGGTAGGGCAATCTGGGAGGATTTGCGTACTCCCAGCCCCCCAAGTCTGACTGGAAGTGAGGCTTGCAACCACTGTCCATCTTCGAGGGAAAGATTCAATACACTCTCTAGCATGGTCTTGAGGAGAGAGTCGTATTCCTCGAGTTTCGGGCTGTTGAAGGCTGGGGAACATCTCAGGAAGTATGTAAGTTTTGGGATTGACAGGCACCTGGTGAGTAGGTAGAAGGCATCATGTGTATCGATGTCTTTCATCCTACCTTCCATCGTCCTGAGGTCGGAGATTTTTTTTTCCAGGACCAGATCGATGGCATTGGGCCCAAGGGAGCACCAAGGAGAGTGCTGTTGGCTGGATCGATGGCTCTTGCCCCTGGTAAAAGAGCCCTAATGTCCTGGATCATCTGTGGATTGGTGGAAACTATCTCACATTTGGTGGGGTTTAAAGATAGGCCCAGGCTACCTACCATATCTTTAATTTTCCTGATGTCTCCCAGGAGAGATTGTGTAGTGCCAGCTAGGGTGCCGTCATCCAAGAACCAGATATTGAGCTCACTGGACAATGCTTCTGTGACATCCTTGATGGCTAGACAGAAAAGAAAGGGAGCAAGAGGGTCCCCCTGTTGCACACCCTCACACGAGTCAATTTCATGGTCCCCAAACAAAAGTTTAGAAGCCACACTATAACACGATTCTATGAAGGGATAGAGGGAAGGAAAGTGCCTAGAAACTGCTTGGAGAGCAGCATCCCTTCTGACTGAGTTGAAAGCATTGGCAAAGTCCAATTTGATTAAAGCTTTTTCATTGGACATGTTGTTGATGTATATATATGTAATATTATATATATATATATATATATATATATATATATATATATATATATATATATATATATATATATATATATATATATATATATATATATATATATATATATATATATATATATATATAAGAAACTATGAATGAATTCAAGGTTGTGACTACTCACATTATCCTTGATAATGTGAGTAGTCACGAAACGCTTGAATTCTTCTATTTTTCATAGTGGTTGTCTTGCAGATTTTGATATCACCTGTTTACTGTGATCTTTTTGCATATATATATATATATATATATATATATATATATATATATATATATATATATATATATATATATATATATATATATTTTATATATATTATATATATATATTATATATATTATATATATTATATATATATTATATATATTATATATATTATATATATTATATATATATGTATATATATTATATATATTATATATATTATATATATATTATATATATATATATATATATATATATATATATATATATATATATATATATATATATATATATATATATATATATATATATATATGCAAGGAATTCGCAAGAGCAGGCGAAATATTCACAAACACTGATCTCTGGCCGACGGAGAGATCAGTGTTTATATATATATATATATATATATATATATATATATATATATATATATATATATATATATATATATATATTATTATATAATATCTCGAATGATATGGCTGGTAATGTTTCTTCCAGGATGAAAGGCAGGTTTTAAGATTAATTTTTAAAGATGCTAAAATGCTTCTTCCCTTTACGAATATGAAATAGTTAATGTGTGTTAATGAGTTTTTCTCATCCCTCCTGCCCAGTTTTTGAATGATCAGTTGTTCATTGTTTCTTCCCTTTGCTGTTCTATTGAACGCGCATTACCAGAGACTAATGCTCCTCCATTCCCCTCCATGATGCTGCATGTTATCACCACCCACAAACGAGCTTAACTACACTTCCCTGAACCGCTTCATGGTGTGATTAAACAGTTTAGAGCAGGGAACACCACCTGCCTCGCCCCACGTATACTATTCAGTCGGCTTCCTTACACTCAGGAGAATGTTCACAAATGAATGCTACATACATAATCTTGCTTAATATTCAGTAAGGTAACTGGATCATCGTACCCATTCACAGTTCTCACTCCTTGTGTTTTCGCTTGTATTTAACATCTCACTCTGTATTATATACGGGCAAATTTGTCTTATATTTTGTTAGTTTCGGGATCATCGCCCCATTGCCCGGCTTCTTAAATTCGGAAAAAAATATGAATGAGAACTTATGAAACACAGAAGAAAGCAAAGCTAATTGCATTTGTAATGTTAGATGAAGTTTGTAGCATTTATGTGTCATTATGTTCATTATACGCAAATAACATTAATTCTGCCAGAGTTCAAAATGTTTAACTGGTTTTCACTTCACACTCATAATAGGGTCTGGATGGTTGCTGTCTACAGACATACTACAGCACATTGATTGATTTAATTAACAGGTTTATTATTAGGTTGGAATATGTTTCTCAAAGACGTTTATAGCATGTCAACTTTAGTCTCTTTAATTTTTATGTTTGTTGAGCATTGTCGTAAACCTGCAGGAGCGGTAAACTTAAGAAGATACTTAAGTACTTCAATATATTTTATTTTAATAATAGTAATCTTGATTTTTCTTTATTTTAGAAAGAATTGAATAATGACTTAAGAGTGTTTCTTGAAGTATAGTAATCCATCAGAAAATCTAATCACATCTGCAGCATTTTGAAACACAACTATTATTGCTGCTAGTCAACACAGGTGAAAAAAAAAAACATTACCATCAAATGTCACAAAAGTTGAGCTTATTATCAACACCATATAATCGAACCAGACCCAGGGAGTAAAATTAAAGTCAGTATGTGTATCTTCACCTCTAAACAACGTTGCTCCATTATAAGGTTAAATTATTTAAATTCAAATCTTAATATTCATTCTGTGGGAAGATATGGCCACTCGAACATGGCCCACGTAATCCTTCCAGGTGGAAAACATCATATGTTCATCGAAAGGCAAGCTGAGCAGTTGTACAGTCCTTTGATGATTTGAGTCTTAAAATTTGTGGTAAACGAAAGGATAAGTTGGGGAAATATGTTCAGCTGTTTCAATGCAGAAAATGCCCTTTTCAACTGAGGGGCCCAGCCCTCTCAGAAAGGGGCAGTGACGTCTTGTTTGCTACCACATCAAGTAATTGGACACAGATATACCAGACTAGACACGCCACTTCCTTGTAAGATACGTCACGGCTGACCACTGTTGTAATTTGGATGGGTTGAGAGATCGACCTCTCACAGCAGTAGGAAAATTAAGAAAATCCTACACCCATTTTAATACCATGTTAAAGATAGCATACACAGTTGTCTAAGCCCAGACAGCAAGAAATGACGCTCAGGGCAAGCTGGGGCCAGCGGAGCGGCAGGGATTAGATTGCTTTACATGCTGCCAGAGGAAACATTAACGCCAGGATAACGGATGAAGATAACGTTTATGTGTATAAAAGACAATCCACATTAGCAGTATATTACAGAGAAGTGTGCGCAGCTTCTTATAGTGACATTACTGCAAATAGACAAATATTGAAGAACGTAGTGACATTGCGAGTGTAACAAAGTTCCAGACTAGGACGTGTGACATTCCTCAGCGATACTTCTTCAGTCAAGACACCGGATATTTGTCGTATGGTGCAGTCAACACCATAGCTCACGTTACAACGAGCAAGGTAGGTTTTGAACTTTCTTTTGACACAAGGGGACTGCGCAGTTCTTGTAGTCACAAGGGGTTTGAAACCTTCGTATTGACGGCATTGAGGTGCGGGCCTTTTAGCCCACCCAAGTTAGTACATCATTATTCAGTATTCAGTTACTGAATGTATATTGCTATACGCTCCTCTGGGGCAATTATTCACATACTCACTTTATACTTACTTGTCCCTAACAGCTACGTGGTGGTAGAACACACTGGGTTACGTCGGGGATCTTTCTGGCCGCAGCTGCAGAAAGTTGACCCAGCAACAAAGATAAGTACAGTGTTACCTGTGTTCCTGTACAAATTGTTGGTGTTCTACCAATGTAATTTTACCACAATGCCCTTTACGTTGACAGTTGTTGAAGGAGAATCATGGCGGAGGGAATAAAACAAGCTGATGTGGATTACCAAATATAACAATGATTCTGTATTTGATAAGCTTTTAGAACACATTAGCAGTGATAAATACAAAATCTGGACTTCAAGTGAGCGGCATAAATGTTTTGTATCACATGATGGTAAAGAATGCAGTTACGGAAGCATTTTGATAATTGATTAAATGTTTTCGTGATATAAAATCTTAAGTTAATTTGAAGAGAATAATGCTTGATTAGAAAAAAAAAGTCTGTACTGAAGAGAAAACGTAAAGTGAAGCAGTCAACTCTACTGGGTAGGCTGATGCCATTATCATAGATGTTCCATTTTTTTGTCTATCCATTGGCCAAGTAAGCGAAGTCTAAAAGATCTGTTTGCAAATATGAAATGTATTGCAAGCAAAATTTAAGAGAATATAATGGTATAAGTAATCTTTGACTGCTAATATTAGTACAGCATTAAAAAATGATACTACATGTGAGCGTGCAAGTCAGGTTTCTAAAGAGCATCAGTTGCATTTTAGGTCTCGTCCGCTTTAACAAGTTGTGCTCTCACGAAAAACAGGACACTTGATTGATATGGTAAGTGATGAATTTCTACCTACAGTAAAGCACTTAAATAACTAGAAGTCTAATGCTTACTGACAGATTATCTATTCCTATGGAGATATGCAATAGGTTATTTATCCAGTGGTATAACTTGAAGACCATATATGAGGAAACTGACGTAATCCTTCCTCATAAAGTAGAATCTTGCTAACTTCCTGATGACAGTGTATCAAACTTATCAGTAATGACACTTATGTATTAATGTTGTCCGGTCAGTGCGATGCTATGTAGAGACAGTTGATCACAATATTTCTGACGGAGTCCACAAGTCAAGGACATTCAACGGTTAACATAAGTGCCACAGTTGCTAAACATATACAAACAACTTCATACCTGCTGTCAGCTCATTCTCTCGCTGGTTGTGATATAGTGACATGTTATTGTGAAGCCGATAAAGGTAAGGCTGTGAAGGCTCTTCAAGAACACAATGAGTTGGAAAGCGTAGGAGACCCTTCAGCAAACATGAAAGATGTTATTTGCAAATCAAGAGATTTCGTTGCAGCTTGCTATGATCAGAAGTTCGAGGCTGAAAAACAATGTCAGGTGTTCGCTAAAAATGTTTGGCTATCAAGGACAGGGCGAAAAAAATCCACAACTTCTTCCAAAGTTTTGTATTTTTCCTCTTACTGCTCAGTTATTCAATAAAAACAAACAAACAGGACTTATTTTCAGTCCTGCGTATGGAAGGCTATGCTTGAATTGAAGGATGGAATCCCGAGACCTGAATCAAATGAAATTTGGATTGGAGAAAAAATACCTTGCAAAGACTCTAGTGTCCTAGTACACCAGGATATGGAGGTTACACTACCAGCCCTGCTTCTCTCTTAGATGTGAATATACAGCTGTGTCTTGCAAGTGTTGAGTATCTGGGAGTTGTTCAAACCATATGGTTAATGACAATATAAATGATGCAGAGGAGAAACCTAATGATGAAGATGGAGATAATGACATAGAGTATTTAGTACGTTAATATTTTAGGCAAAGTCATGGAGAAGCTTACCAGGAGAAGAGTGGTGGAGCACGATAACCAGCACGGTTTCAGGGAAGGGAAATCCTGTGCCACAAATCTACTGGAGTTTTACTGCAAGGTAACGGAAGTAATACTGGAGAGAGAGGGGTGGGTTGACTTCATTTTCTTGGACTGTAAGGAGGCTTTTGACACAGTTCCGCACAAGAGATTAGTGCAAAAGCTGGAGAAGCAGGCAGGTATAACAGGAAAGACACTGCAGTGGATCAGAGAATATCTGCCAGGAAGGAAACAGTGAGTGATGGTATATGGCTAGGTGGCAGAGTGGGCGTCTTTGATGAGCTGGGTTCCACAAGGGTCAGTCCTAGGGCCGGTGCTATTTCTGGTATATGTGAATGACATGACGTAAGGGATAGATTTAGAAGTGTTCTTGTATGCAGACGATGTAAAGCTAATGCGGAGAATTCAAACAGATGAGGATCAGGTAGGACTACAAAGGGATCTGGACAGGCTGCAAGCCTGGTCCAACAACTGGCTCCTTGAGATTAACCCCACCAAGTGCAAAGTCATGAAGATTGAGGAAGGTCAAAAAGAAGACCGCAGAAGGAGTACCGATTAAGAGGCCAAAGGCTACAAACCTCGCTCAAGGAAAAGTATCTTGGGGTGATTATCATACCTGAGGCGCACCTCAACCAAATAACTGGCAAACCTAAGAATAGCGTTTCGACACCTGAATAGTCATTCAAGACAATGTATTCCGTGTACGTCAGGTCTACATTGGAGTATGCAGCACCAGTATAGCACCCACACCTGGTCAAGCACGTAAAGACATTTGCAATGAAATTAGTCACGGAGCTTAGGGTTATATCGAACGAGGAGAGACACTGCTGAAAAGGTGCCTTAACGCTTGTAGCTAATTACAGTGACGATAATGCTCAATCTTTACGAGCATTCCTCTAAAAACTAATTATTGACAAGTACGGCAAATGTGTATTCCCAAATGTGGAATTACTCTTCTGACACATCTTGTATTAATGGTTTCTAATTGCCGCAGTAATCTACCATTTTAAAAAATTAAGTATATTAAAACGGAGTGCGTACGACTATGACGCAAGAGTACCTCATTTGCTTATTAGTAATGAATCTGAATCACGATATTTTGCATCAGCTTCATTTTGATTAATTCATTGGCAACTTTACTAATGAGAATGGACGGAAAATGTTTCGGCTTACTCCAACAATGTTGAAGTGTTTCTTTATTAAAATGTTTCAGATTAATTGTTGTTCTGTGTATGATTAGAATGATTTCTATTTAATCTGGACGATTTAGTATGTAGTGTTGCGTGTATATAGTCGTGTAACCTTTACATTTGATGCTAAGAAAATTCTTATGCCAGTAAAAGTAGATTTGGAAAGACATTATGATTGTTGTAATTCTGTGAAAATATACTTGCAACTGTTGCATTCTCTTCAGGCTATTTTCGTTGCTAATCTCACTAACTGGGTACGAGTTTAAATTTTTAACTTCAGTATGATAACTGTCTCAGTTGCTGATGGGTCCACTGACCTTCATCATTGTGAATGCGGCCATGGCAGTGACAGTCTTAGCTGTGAGCAGGTATTTTCTATATAAGAACATAAGAACATAAGAATGGAGGAACACTGCAGAAGGCCTACTGGCCCATACAAGGCAGGTCCATATCAAAACCACCACTACCTAAGAATTTATTCCCGTACTCACGACACCAATCAAACCCAGCCCCTCCCACTCATATATTTGTCCAATCTCTTTTTAAAGCCATATAATATATATATAATATATACTATTATATGCTGAAGTTGAGTAAGAATTATCAATGGTGTACAGGTAACAATGCCGCATTCGCTGTTCTGTTTGGATATGAATAAAAAAAATTCTTGATCATATTGCATTATCCATTTGAATGGTATCTGTAGATATATGGTTAAATGTTTGGTTAATATTCTCTGAATATGACCCAAAAAAATATATGCTTTATGAATCTTTAAATGTTGTTTAGTTCTCTTTCCATCTCTTGCAATGGATTCTGGGGAGGCAAATGTCTCAATCCTTGTAACCACAATATAATAAAGATGGCACCATTATAAATACCCGAGTTATATAGTATTATCCTATCAATATACCTATTAGTATGAGTGCACAGAAGGCAGCTTCTTTAACCTAAAGTATGTTATTAGAAATCAATTTTATTAATATAATTATTATTCATGTTGATCTATAAGTCTTAGTATTCATGGATGATAGGCTTTTTCCTAGACAGTCGTCTTAATCAACTACGAACAATAATCAACTCAGAGCTAAGTCATACAAAATGTTTGTAACAAATGAGAATTGTTGACATAAAATATTCGGAGCTTTTTTAACAGAATAATTTGTTGATATTCAATATTGTGAGATCAAATCCCACATACCACTTACAGTTTACTGTTACTTTCACGTAATGTGAAATATTCATTTCGTTTATTGATATGTATTCGTGTGTTGTAATTGTGTGACGTAGGCCTATCGTTTTCCAATTTTCAGGCTTAGGATTTATGTTTTTCACCCGCTATGTATATATATTGCAAATAGAGTTCTTAAATTAGAGTAATTGAACCTTGTTTTTATTACTCTCAAAAGATCAGTCTTCATAAGCACTGTATGTTCGTTTGTGTTGAAATGACATTTGCTGAGAGTCATACAAGGGAATATTTTATTTATGAAGTTTCTTTTGATTAATAATATAATGATGTCCAGACTGAATAAATGTACAAAGCATTAGCAAGGCCACAAACCGGAACATCTGTATTTTTACTGAAATTGGTGATAACTGAAATTGGTGATAACATAATTGTAAGGATTTATGAAAGAACTGAGCATTGTAATAGCTCAAGTACCACTCGACTTTCAGTGTAACCATCGTTGTATACAGCCCATCCTCACACCATCGATGGAGGCATCCTGTTACCAGCTGTGTTCCGTCCATGAAACATTTCCTTACTAGTAGCTTACTAAACGTACATAAGGTTGAAGCGTAACCTAACCCAAAATACTAAAGTTAAAAAAAAAATTCCGCTGTTAATATATTGGATTTTGGCACTACGTAATGCGTAAGGAAATGAATGATATAATGAGAGGATGTGTTCAGACCCCGGTGGTTAATCATGTCTTCTCCCAGTTGCATATTTCTCTTCACATCCTGCTATCGTTGGTAAGACTGGTGCAAGATGAAAAAGAGAGGAAAAAATAATGTTGATAAAGAGGAGGAGATGTAAGCGTAAAATGAAAAACACGAGGATAAAGACGGCGTGCTTTCACCTACCTCAGTTTGCGTTGAGGACGGACTGGTAAATATTGATGATGTAAAATGTAAGCTATTATATCCAATTCAGTTTGCTTACTGCTCCCCTGAGAAATAAACTCAGAGGTCCTCGACATACAACGAAAATAATCCCCGAGGGTCAGCTTCATGCTCTAATTGCAGAATTTGAGTTCTTTGTCATAGAGAACTTCAAAGACCTTTTGCCTTTAATGCCGTTTGTCATGCAAATCAAATATTTTCCTTATATTGCCGCTAGTAGTTGAATACGCAGGTTACTTTATACAGGAAGCAGAGACGTTTGTATCCAGTATAAAGAGACTGTTGCAAATGTTACGAGTGAAGTTTTTTTCTCTACGGAATTCAGTTACATCATAGGCATATGATGTTTTCGTTACTGTCTCTTCCCATTCTCTTTTTTACTGAAGTCCTTGACATCCCTTGATTTTTTCCGACTCCAACATTCCGACCATTACTCAGTTTTTGAGAAAGTGGCTGGCGAAGCTAAGTCGTCTTTTATAGCCATATGACTACACCATGACCTCGATTATGTCAGACTAAACTTGTTTGTAAAACATTTCATGATTCGGTGTTCCCATAATATCGTTCAGACGAACAGAGTATTTATTTTTAAAAATACTCATGTATTTAGGAGTTCAAAGCCACATATGAAGCTTTGGACAACTTTGTTTCTTGCTTGGGAGTTGCCGCCGTTGCATCCCATGTTGGTGGCTGTCATCACTGACCCTTTGTTTTACTAAGAGTATAAGGGTGATAAAGGTAAAATAAAACAGCTTGAGGTGCTTTACTCTTATTTTTTTCACTTGATAAGTAATTTGCAGTCATGTTTTGCTGCCAACATATACACCATTACCAGTGCTAGGATGCGTGAGGCAAAAGAAATTCCGTGTACAAACAACCTTTCCATTATAATAAAGGCAGACAATGTTTTGTACATTAAAAAAAATGCATTTAGGATATATTCACCGAAAGGTATGTCTAGTAGGTTGGTAGACAGCATCCACCCAGGGAGGAACTACCGTCCTGCCAAGTAAGTGTGAAACAGAAACCGGTAACTGTTTTACATGATGGTAGGATTGCTGGTGTCCCTTTTTTCTGTTTCATAAACACGCTGAATAACAAGTATATCTTGCTACTTCTACTTAGGTAACACTACACAGGCATGCGCATGCATATGTATACATACGCACATCTAGGTTTTTCTTTTTTCTTAATAGTTCTTGTTCTTCTTTATTTCCTCTATTCTCTATGGGGAAGTGAAAAAGAATCTTTCCTCCGTAAGCCATGCATGTTGTATGAGGCGACTAAAATGCTAGTAACCCCTTCTTTAGAAAATACTGAAAAAGATAATTTTTTTTTATATAAAAACTGGGATGCTTGAATGTGCGTGGATGTCGTGTGGATGATAAGAAATGACTGCTAATGTTATGAATGAAAAGGAGTTGGATGTCATAGCTCTAAGCAAAACAAAGCTGAAGGGATAGGTGAGTTTCAGTGGGGAGAAATAAATGGGATTAATTTAGGAGTATCTGAGAGTTAGAGCTAAGGAAGGGGTAGCAATAATGTTGACAGATCAGTTATGGAAGAAGAGGGAATATAAACATATAAATTCAAGGATTATGTGGATTAAAATAAGGGTCGGATGCGAAAAGTGGGTCATAATCAGTGTGTATGCACCTGAAGAAGAGAGGAGTATAGAGGAGAGAGAGAGATTTTGGGAGATGTTAAGCAAGTGTGTAGGAACTTTTGAACCAAGTGAGAGAGTAATTGTGGTAGGAGAAATAAATGCTAAAGTAGTAGAAACATTTAAAGAGGGTGTGGTAGGTAAATTTGGGGTGACAGGTGTAAATGATAATGGGGGCCCTTTGATTGAACTTTGTATAGAAAGGGGTTTGGTTATAGGTAATACATATTTTAAGAAAAATAGGATAAATAAGTATACAAGATATGATGTAAGGCATAATGACTAGTTTGTTGGACTACATATTGGTAGATAAAAGACTGTTGAGTAGACTTCAAGATGTACAAGTTTATAGAGGGGCCACAGATATATCAGATCACTTTTTAGTTGTAGCTACAATGAGAGTAAAAGGTAGATGAGATACAAGGAAAATGGAAGCAGCAAGTAAGAGAGAGGTGAAGGTTTATAAACTAAAGGAGGAGGCAGTTAGGGTAAGATATAAACAACTATTGGAGGATGGATAGACTAGTGAGAGAATAGGCAATGGGGTTGAAGATGTATGGGGTAGGTTTAAGGGGGGAGAGCTAAAAAAAACTTGTTTTTTCTAATTATCCAATTTTAATGAAATTTTTACTGTGATTTAAAAAGTACTTAAGACGTGGACACCGTGTTTGTAGTGACTTTTGCCTCAAAAGAGAAAAAAATAATGCCCTATTTTATAGGGCAAAATTGGTAAGATGTACAATGTTCTAGTTGACGTCAGATGAAAGATAAAGGTCTAAATAGGAAGATAACAACGAGCTTTCTAGCGAGATGTCAATAGACTGCATAATAAAACAATGAATGTAGTGTTGGTGTGTTCAGCAGTGGGTGCAGAAGGGAAGAAGAGCGATTGGTGGAATGATGATGTAAAGAGAGTAGTAAGAGAGAAAAAGTTAGCATATGAGAGGTTTTTACAAAGAAGTGTTGCTAGGAGGCGGAGTATATTGAGTGAAAAAGAGGAGTTAAGAGAGTGGTGAAGCAATGTAAAAAGAGAGCAAATGAGAGAGTGGGGAAGATGTTATCAACAAATTTTGTTGAAAATAAGAAAAAGTTTTGGAGTGAGATTAATAAGTTGAGAGTTATTAAATGGAGAGTTAGAGGTATCGGGAAGATGGAGGGATTATTTTTAGGAATTGTTAAATGTTGATGAAGATAGGGAAGCTTTGATATCGTGTATAGGCCAAGAAGGAATAACATCTTGTAGGAGTGAGGAAGAGCCATTTGTGAGTGTGGGGGAAGTTCGTGAGGCAGTGGGTAGAATGAAAAGGGGTAAGGCAGCTGGGATTGATGGGATAAAGATAATGTTAAAAGCATGTAGGGATATAGTTTTGTAGTTTTCTGGTGCTTTTATTTAATAAATGTATGGAAGAGGGTAAGGTACCTAGGGATTGGCAGAGAGCATGCATAGTTCCTTTGTATAAAGACAAAGGAGACAAAAGAGAATGCAAAAATTATAGAGGAATAAGTCTCTTGAGTTTTTATTGAAAGAATTAAGAGTAAGACGGAGAGTAGGATAGCAAATGAACAAGAAGGCTTTAGGAAGGGTAGGGGGTGTGGAGACCAAGTGTTTACAGTGGAACATATAGGTGAACAGTATTTAGATAAGGGTAAAGAGGTTTTTGTGGCATTTATGGATTTGGAAAAGGCGTATGACAGGTTGGATATGGGGGCGATGTGGCAGATGTTGCAAATGTATGGAATAGGAGGTAGGTTATTGAAAGAAGTGAAGAGTTTTTACGAGGATAGTGAGGCTCATGTTAGAGTTTGTAGGAGAGAGGGAGATTATTTCCCAGTAAAAAGTAGGCCTTAGACAAGGATGTGTGATGTCACCGTGGTTGTTCAATATATTTATAGATGGAGTTGTGAGAGAAGTGAATGCTCCGGTGTTGGCAAGAAGTGTGGGGTTAAAAGATGAATCTGACACAAAGTGGGAGCTGTCACAGTTGCTCTTTGCTGATGACACTGTGCTTTTGGGAGATTCTGAAGGGAGGTTGCAGAGGTTGGTGGATGAGTTTTGTAGAGTATTTAAAAGAAGAAATTTAAAAGTGAATATAGGAAAGAGTAAGGTGATGAGGGTAACAAAAACGAAAGATTGGATATCAGATTGGAGGGAGAGAGTATGGATTAGGTGAATGTATTCACATATTTAGGAGTGGACGTGTCAGCAGATGGGTCTACGAAATATGAGGTGGCTCATAGAATTGACGAGGGAAAAAAGGTGAGTGGTGCACTGAGGAGTCTGTGGAGACAAAGAACGTTGTCCATGGAGGCTCTTATATGGGTGCGAAGCATGGGTGGTGAATGTTGCAACAAGAAGGCTAGAGGCATTGGAGATGTCGTGTCTGAGGGCTATGTCTGATGTGAATATAATGCAGAGAATTCGTAGTTTGGGAATTAGGAGGAGGTGCGGAATTACCAAAAGTATTATCCAGAGGGCTGAGGAGGGGTTGTTGAGGTGGTTCGGACATGTAGAGAGGTGGAACAAAATAGAATGAATCCGAGAGTTTATAAATCTGTAGTGGCGGGAAGGCGGGGTAGGGGTCGGCCTAGGAAAGGATGGAGGGAGGGGGTAAAGGAAGATTTATGTGCGAGGGGCTTGGCCTTCAGCGAGCATGTGTGAACGTGTTAGATAGCAAATGGAGACAAATGATTTTTAGGACTTGACGTGCTGTTGGAGTGTGAGCAAATTATCATTTATGAAGGGATTCAGGGAAACCGTCAGGCCGGACTTGAGTCTTGGAGATGGGAATTACAGTGTCTGCATTCTGAAGGAGGGGTGTTAATGTTGCAGTTTTATAACTGTAGTGTAAGCATGCTTCTGGCAAGGCAGTATGGAGTGAATGATGATGAAAGTTTTTCTTTTTCGGTCCACCCTGCCTCAGTAAGAAACGGTCGATGTGTCAATAAAAAATTCAACAGAGACAGCTCAGGGCTAAGATTCATACAGGGAAAGTTGTGTATAAGGGAGGATTCAACCAGGCGGCGACTATGAAAGTTAGACGTAGGGTAGACAGTTTTAGCAGAAGACCAATCAATGGGATGACTGTGATCTCTGACATGACAGAAAAGAGCATTATTAGTGTCGGCAAGCCTAACACTATTTTTGTGCTCCCTGAGTCTGTCAGAAAGAGATCGGCCAGTTTCTCCGAAGTACTGAAGAGGACAGGAGGAGCAAGAAATAGAGTAGACACCAGGAGAATCTGTGGAGGTAGGGGAGGTATGAACTAGATTAGTGCGAAGAGTGTTAGTTTGGCGAAAGGTACCCTCCCCTGTCTGCCTGCCTATAAATACCCTTCCTCTGTCTCTGTGTGTTAGTGTGACTTTGTAAATGGTCCAAGTCGGGCCGAAACGTCGTCGTAAGCTCCTCTCTTTTATATGTGCGGGTTGTGTGTGTATATGGAGGAATCTTTTAGCATCTTTGTAATTGTTGTCTGTAGGAAGGAAGGCAGAGAGGGAGGGAGGTGGGAAGGTAGGTATGGAGGAGGCTTTAGTATCTTGTAATAGTTGTCTATAGCAAGGTAGGGAAAGAGAGGGATGAAGGAGGGAGGAGGTAGGAAGGAAGGATGGAGGAGGCTTTCAATATCTTCGTAATTCTTGTTGGTAGAAGGAGAGATAGGGAGAGAGAGAGAGAGAATGAGGTAGGAACATAGGTATGTTAGGCTTTTAGTATTTTGTAATTCTGGTAGCTAGAGGGACGTAAGGAGAGAGAGGGAGGGAGAAAGGGTTGAGATATGGTTAGGAAGGCATTTAGTATCTTTGAAAATTGTCATAGAAGGTAGGAGTAAGGGGAGAGAGGGAGGGAGAAGGATTAGGAAGAGGTAGATGGAGAGCTTTTATATCTTTGTAATTGTTTCTATAGGAAGGAGAGAGAGAGAGGGGGATGAAGGGAGGGAGAGGATGTAGGAAGGAAGGTAGGAGGAGGCTTTCAATATCTTCGTAATTTTGTTGGTAGAGAGAGAGATAGGGAGAGAGAGAGAGAGACTGAGGTAGGAACATAGGAATGAATTAGGCTTTTAGTATTTTTGTAATTCTGGTAGCTAGAGGAGGACGTAAGAAGAGATGGAGGGAGCTAGAGACAGAAATATTTAGGAGGCATTTAGTATCTTTGAATTCTTGACGATAGGAAGGAAGAAGGAGTGGGGAGAGAGACAACAGAGGAAGGGAGGTTAGGAGGAGACTTTTAGTATCTTTGTAATTGTTGTCTATAGGAAGGTAGAGAGAGAGGAGTAGGTGGAAGGATAGGAAGGAAGCAGAGAGAGGGAGGAGGAAGAGGAGGAGAGGAGATGGAAGGATAGGAAGGAGAGAGAGAGAGGGAATGAGGTATGAGAGAGAGAGTATAGTAGATGATTGAGTATAGAAGAGAGAGAGAGAGAGAGATGAGAGAGAGAGAGAGAGAGAGAGAGATAGAAGAGAAGAGAGAGAGAGATGAAAGAGAAGATAGAGAAGTAGAAATATATAATAAAACGAGAGGATAGGCTATGAAATGAAGTATGAGGCTTCAAATCTCTAACTTGTTGGCAGAAGGAGAGATATGGAGAGAGAGAGAGAGGGTCTGAGGTAGGAACATAGGTATGAATTAGTGTTTTAGTATTTTTGTAATTCTTTGTAAGTCTTGTAAGTCACGACACCTGTTGTTGAATTAATTTAATTTATATTTGTACCTGCTGCCTGCCTCTTAATGTCGCTTCTTCTAACTACTGCCTCCCTCCCTCTGTCTTTCAATCTGTTAATTAATTATGCCGACTCTCTCTCACCTGCTACTGCTGCCTCTTTGTGTCTCCTCATTAAAGTACAACCAAGATTTTTTAAGTTACACCTCTAAAATTACCTCGAAGAATAACTGCCTCTTATTATACACTACAGAAATATTACTATATTGGTAACAAAACTTGAAATTAAGATCTAAATATGTTTATAAACTATAGAATTAGTCTATGACCATGAAAAAAACACCACATAATCACAAAAGCAAGAAGAATAACAACAAAAAATTATAATTCATGATCAGTACAATACATTTAAAAATGTCGCCGGCAGCGAGGGGCATAGGGGGTAGCAGGACCTCCCACCATCACACCTCCTCCCTCCTTCACTCTCTTTATATTCAATCTTACCTGAGTTAATTAATTAAATATTGTGTTGTTACTGTAAGTGAGCCAAGCACTAATGAGAGGAGACAGATAAAGGGAGAATGTATAGTGACTAAGATAGGAGGAGGAAGGTAAGGAGAAAGAGAATAAGGAGGAGACCATAGATACACAAAACTTTAAAGATTTAAGGAAAGTTTTGTTAATACTAGTGCCCGGCAATATTGTCGGGCACAGTGAATAATCTTGTCTCTCTTTCAGTTCCAGGTCGAGTCTCCGGTCTGGCATTAACAGGTATGTATGATGTATGTTTTTTACTATGAAGGTGTTTGATAATAGTTTATGCAAATTAATCTAAGTCCTACATCAAGTTAGGTTTCATAAAAATGTGTTATAACCAATTATAATGTATGGCAGTCTGTGATGCTAGGAGTTTGTAATACATGTAGCTGACGAGAAGAGAGTTTTCTGGCATTCCTGGTGCATAAGAGATAGCTTCTTAGTGTCACTACAATAGGAGGCAAGGTGGTAGGAGGAGACTTTCTTATTCTTGAATGTTTTTAGGTAGAAAGGTAGGAGAGGAGAGAAGGATAAGAGTGGAAGGGCAGAGGATGGAGTAGTTGGAGGAGGCTTTTAGTATCTTTGTAATAGTTTCTATAGGAAGGTAGAGAGAGGATGAAGAGGAGGAGAGGGAGATGGGAGTTAAATCTTAATTTTGTTGAAGGAGTTGAAGAGAGAGAGGATGAGTGCGAGAAGGCTAGTTTTTTAATTGACTAGGAGGAGGTGGGATGAGGAGCTATGGAGTATTGAGGCATTTAGTATCTGATCTGAATAGATGGTCTATAGAGAAGAGAAGAGAGAAGAGGAAGGAGGAGTAGTAGAATGTTAAGGAAGGAGAGAGAGATGAGGGAAGAGTAGAAGGGAAAGTAGAAAAGGAATGAAAGAGATGAAGAGAAGGAGAGGCTTTAATATTTGTAATTTTGTTGTAGAAGAGAGATAGGAGAGAGAGAGAGAGGACTGAGGTAGGAACAAAGTATGAATTAGGCTTTAGTATTTTTGTAATTTGTAGCTAGGTGGGACGAAAAGAGATGGAGGGAGCAGGATGGTAGATATTTAGAGGCATTTAGTATCTTTGGAATTCTTGACGATAGGAAGGAGAAGAAGAGGAAGGAGCGAGAAGAGAGAAGACGAGAAGAGGAGAGGAGAGAGGTAGGAGAGAGAGGAGGAAGAGGAGAAGGAAGAGGCTTTTAGTTATCTTTGTAATTGTTTTTATAGGAAGGTAGAGAGAGAGAGAGAGGAATGAAGGAGGAAGGAGGTAGGAAGGAAGGATGAGAGGGAGTGGAGAGATGAGAGATGAGGGACTGGGGGAAAAGGCTTTTAGCTATCTTTTTGTAATTTGGTACTAGAGGAAGGGATGAGAGCAGATGAGATTTTGAGAGATGATTGAGATAGAGAAGGAGCAGGTGGAGAGAGAGAGAGGAAGGTACGAAGGTGTAGGGGCTTTAGTATCTTGTAATTGTTTTCTATAGAAGGAGAGAGAGAGAGAAGAGGAGAGAAGGGAAGGAACAGGAAGATAGGAAGGAAGAGTAGAGGAGGGAGTGGAAGAAGTAGGTATGAGGAGGCTTTAGTATCTTGAATTTTCTTGAGTAGAAGGAAAGGGAGCAGAGGAGGAGAGAGAGGAGGAAGGAAGGTAAGGTATGAGGAGCTTTATATCTTTGTAATTGTTTTCTATAGGAAGGAGAGAGAGAGAGAAGAGATGAGAGAAGAGTAGGAAGAAGAGAGAGATGAAGTAGGTAGAGAGCTTTAGTATCTTGTAATTTGTTATAGGAGGTAGAGGAGGTAGGAGGAAGGAGAAGAATCTAGGAGGCTTTCAATATCTTCGAATTCTTGTTGGTAGAAGGAGATATAGGGAGAGAGAGAGAAAGGACTGAGGTAGCGAACATAGGAAGAATTAGGCTTTTAGTATTTTTTTTTTGTAGCTAGAGGAGGAGAGAGAGATGAGGAGCAGGATGGAAGATATTTAGGAGGCATTTAGTATCTTTGAATTCTTGATAGGAAGGAAGGAGGAGGTAGAGAGAGACAGACAAAGAGGAGGAGAGAGAGGTAGTAAGGAGGAACTTTAGTATCTTTGTAATTGTTTTTATAGGAAGGAGAGAGAGAGAGGAGAGGGTAGGAAGGAGTAGGGAAGGAGAGAGGGAGGGAGGTGGAAGGTAGGTATGGAGGAGGCTTTTAGTATTTTTTAAAATTGTTGTCTATAGAAGGTAGAGAGAGAGAGAGAGAGAGAGATGAAGAGGGAAGGAGGTAGGAAGGAAGTAGGAGGAGGCTTTAATATCTTTGTAATTCTTGTTGGTAGAAGGAGAGATAGGAGAGAGAGAGAGAGAGAGGAACTGAGGTAGGAACACAAATATGAATTAGGCTTTAGTATTTTTGTAATTTGTAGCTAAGGTGGGACAAATAGAGATGGAGGAGCAGGATGGTAGATATTTATTAGCATTTAGATCTTTGGAATCTTGACGATAGGAAGGAGGAGTGAGGAAGGAGAAGAATAAGATATTAGGTAAAAGGTATGAAGTTGATGATTAAAGGAAAGAGAGAGAGAGAAAAGAGTAGAGAGTAGAAAGTAAGGTATGGAAGAGGCTTTAAAGTTTTTAATTGTTGTTTCTATTATAAAGGAGAGAGAGAGAGAGAGATGAGAGAGAGAGAAAGAGAGTGAGAAGGAAGGTAGGAGAGGCTGATTAGGCTTAATATCTTCGTAATTCTTGTTGGTAGAAGGAGAGATAGGAGAGAGATAGAGAGAGGGACTGAGGAAGGAACATAGGTATTAATTAGGCTTTTCATTTTTGTAATTCTGGTATCTAGGAGGGACGTAGAGAGATGGAGGGAGCTAGGATGGTAGATATTTAAGAGAAATTTAGTATCTTTGCAATTCTTGCCGATAGGGAGGAAGGGAGCGAGGTAGTGAGAGAGACAGACAGAGGGAGGGAGGTACGAAGGTCAGTAAGGAGGAGACTTTTAGTATCTTTGTAATTGTTTTCTATAGGAAGGTAGAGAGACAGAGAGAGAGGATGTAGGGAAGGAACGAAGGCATAGAGGGAGGGAGGTGTGAAGGTAGGTACGGAGGAGGCTTTTATTATCTTTGTAATTGTTGTCTATAGGAAGGTAGAGAGAGAGAGAGGATGAAAGGAGGGAAGGAGGTAGGAAGGAAGGTACGAAGAAGGCTTTCAATATCTTTGTAATTCTTGTTGGTAGAAGGAGAGATAGGGAGAGAGAGAGGAGAGGGACTGAGGTAGGAACATAAGATTTAAGGAAAGTTTTGCTATACTAGTGCCCGCAATATTGTCGGCACATGTGAATAATCTTGTCTCTTTCCTAGTTCAAAGGTCGGTCTCGATCCGGCATTAACAGGTATGTATGTATGTATGTTTTTTACTATGACGGCGTTTGATAATGTTTTATGCAAATTAATCTAAGTCTTCATCAAGTTAGGTTTCTAAAATGTAGTTATAACCAATTAAATGTATGGCAGTTGTATGCTAGAGTTTGTAATACATGTAGCTGACGAAGGGGTTTCTGGCATTCCTGGTCATAAGAGATAGCTTAGTGTCACTACATTTTAGGTAGGAAGGTAGGTAGGACAGGAGTATTCTCTTTTCTTGAAAGTCTTTAGGTAGAAAGGTAGGAGAGAGAGAGAAGGATGAGTGGAAGGTAGATATGGAGGATCTTTAGCATTTGTAATTGTTGTCTGTAGGAAGGAAGGAGAGAGGAGGGAGGGGGAAGGTAGTATGGAGGAGGCTTTAGTATTTCTGTAATTTGTTGAGTAGAGAGAAGAGGATGAAGTTAGGGGGAAGGAGGTAGGAAGGAAGGTATGGAGGCTTTCAATATCTTGTAATTCTTTTGGTAGAAGGAGGAGAGAGAGAGAGAGGACTGAGGTAGGAAACAGTAGTGTAGTATGAGATGAAGGCATTTTAGTCTGAATTCATGAAGGTAGTAGAAGAGACTTTGTATCTTGTAATTGTTTTCTATGGAAGGTAGAGAGAGAAGATAGGAGGGAGAATAAGCGAAGGCAGAGGAGGAGGATATGGTATGGAGGCTTTATTGTATGTTGTCTATAGAAGTAGAAGAGGGGAAGAGAAGAGGAAGAAGGTACGAGGAGGCTTAATATCTTCGTAATTCTTGTTGGTAGAAGAGATAGAGAGAGAGAGAGAGGCTGAGGTAGGAACATAGATGAATTAGGTTTTAGTTTTTGTAATTCTGTGCTAGGGAGGTAGTAAGAGAGATGAGGAGCTAGAAGGAAGATATTTAGGAGGCATTTAGTATCTTGAATTCTTGACGATAAGGAAGGACGAGGAGGAGAGAGAAAGAGGGAGGATGGTATAGAGGCTTTTAGTATCTTTGTAATTGTTGCTTGTAGGAAGGAGAGGGAGGAGAGAGGAGAGGAGGAGGTGAAGGTAGCTATGGAAGAGGCTTTTAGTGTTTTTCTAATTGTTGTTTTCTATTAAGGTAGGGAGAGAGAGAGAGAGAGAGAGAGAGAGAGAGAGAGAGAGAGAGAGAGAGAGAGAGAGAGAGAGAGAAGAGAGAGAAGGGACGAGGAGGAAGAGGTAGGAAGGTATGGAGGAGGCTTTTAATATCTTCGTAATTCTTGTTGGTAGAAGGAGAGATATGGAGAGAGAGAGAGAGGGGGAGGTAGGAACATAGGTATGAATTAGAGTTTTAGTATTTTTGTAATTCTTTGTAAGTCTTGTAAGTCACCACCCCGCCCCTCTCCTGGAATTCTATCTCTTCTCTAGGTAAGTTTTACTGACCACCTGTTGTTGAATTAATTTAATTTATATTTGTACCTGCTGCCTGCCTCTTAATGTCGCTTCTTCTAACTACTGCCTCCCTCCCTCTGTCTTTCAATCTGTTAATTAATTATGCCGACTCTCTCTCACCTGCTACTGCTGCCTCTTTCTGTCTCCTCATTAAAGTACAACCAAGATTTTTTAAGTTACACCTCTAAAATTACCTCGAAGGATAACTGCCTCTTATTATACACTACAGAAATATTACAATATTGGTAACAAAACTTGAAATTAAGATCTAAATATGTTTAAAAACTGAAGAATTAGTCTATGACCATGAAAAACACCACATAATCACAAAAGCAAGAAGAATAACAACAAAACATTATATATCATGATCAGTACAATACATTTAAAAATGGCGCCGGCAGCGAGGGGCATGGGGGGTACTGGACCTCCCACCATCACACCCTCCCTCCCTCCTTCACTCTCTTTATATTCAATCTTACCTGAGTTAATTAATTAAATGATTGTTGTTGTTTACTGTAAGTGAGCCAAGCCTAAGTGAGAGTGAGACAGATAAAGGGAGAATGTATAGTGACTAAGATAGGGGGAGGAAGGTAAGGAGAAAGAGAATAAGGGAGGGAGACCATAGATACACACCAACTTTAAAGATTTAAGGAAAGTTTTGCTTAATACTAGTGCCCGGCAATATTGTCGGGCACATGTGAATAATCTTGTCTCTCTTTTCTATGTTCACAGGTTCGAGTCTCCGATCCGGCATTAACAGGTATGTATGTATGTATGTTTTTTTACTTTGACGGCGTTTGATAATATTTTATGCAAATTAATCTAAGTCCTACATCAAGTTAGGTTTCATAAAAATGTAGTTATAACCAATTATAATGTATGGCAGTGTGTGATGCTAGGAGTTTGTAATACATGTAGCTGACGAGAAGAGAGTTTTCTTGGCATTCCTGGTGCATAAGAGATAGCTTCTAGGAATGGAAGGTAGGTATGGAAGGAGTTATTCTTTTTTTGAAAGTCTTTTAGGTAGAAAGGTAGGAGAGAGAGAGAGAAGGAGGAGAGGAAGGAAGTATGGAGGAGGCTTTCAATATCTTCGTAATTCTTGTTGGTAGAAAGAGAGATAGGAGACAGAGAGAGAGGACTGAGGTAGGAACATAGGTATGTTAGGCTTTTAGTATTTTTGTAATTCTTGTAGCTAGGAGGGACGTAGGAGAGATGGAGGGAGCTAGGATGGTAGATATTTAGGAGGCATTTAGTATCTTTGGAATTCTTGACGATAGGAGAGGAAGGAGCGAGGTAGGGAGAGAGAAGACAGAGGGAGGAAATAGAAGGTAGTAAGGAGAGCTTTAGTATCTTAATTGTTTTCATAGGAAGTAGCAGAGAGAGAGGAGAGAGAGAGAGAGGAGGTGAGAGGAGAGAGAGTTTTATGATTTGAGAATTTTGTAGGTAGAAGGAGTTAGACGAGAGAGAGAGAGAGAGAGAGAGAGAGGAAAGAGAGGAGGAATAGTTTGGAGGAAAGTTTGGTAGAGGTGAGGGAAATGTGAGGAGGAGTGGAAGTATTTAGACTTTAGTATCTTTGAATTCTGTTAGTCAGGAGTAAGGTAGAGAGAGAAGAGAGGATGAAGTGGTATGAGGATTAGATTTGAATTTGTGCTAGGAACGAGAGGGAGGGAGGTATTGGCTAGGAGGCTTTATATCTTCTAATTCTTGTATGATAGAAGGAGAGATATGAAAGAGAGTAGAGAGAGAGGAAGAAGGATAGGAAGGATAGGTAAAGAATAGGCTTTTAGTATTTTTGTAATTTGATAGAGAGGAGGGAGCGTAAGGGGAGATGGAGGGAAGTGGTAGGGAGAGAGAAGGAGAGAGGGAGGGAGGTAGAAGGTAGGTAGGAGGAGACTTTAGTATCTTTGTAATTGTTGTCTATAGAAGGTAGAGAGAGAGAGGGATGAAGGGAGGGAAGGAGGTAGGAACAGAAGGATGAATGGTAGGAGGAGCTTTAATATCTTGTAATTGTTGTTATAGGAAGGAGAGTAGAAGAGAGAAGAGAGGAGGACGAGGAGAGAGAAAGAGAAGAGAGTTTAGAGAGACGAAGAGAGAGGGAGTAGGAGAGAGGAGAGAGAGGTAGATGAGGAGGCAGATTTGAATTTTTGGAGAGAGGAGAGAGAGAGAGTAGGAGAGAAGAGAGAAGAAGGAGAGGAGGAGGTAGAAGGTAAGAGTACCGTGGAGGCTTTTAATATCTTCGTAATTCTTGTTGATAGAAGGAGAGATATGGAGAGAGAGAGAGAGGGACTGAGGTAGGAACATAGTATGAATTAGGCTTAAAGGGTTTTTGTAATTCTTGTAGCTAGGGAGGTAGGTAGGGAGAGATGGAGGGAGCTAGGATGGAATATATTTATTAGGCATTTAGTATCTTTGCAATTCTTGCTGATAGGAAGGACGTCCTAGCATTAAGCCAGCCTTCTACCCTGCTGAGCTAATTGTTCCAAGATTCCAAGCTGTGTGGAAAGTTCTAGTAACCCAGCAAGCCAACCCAGCTGAGAAGTAAGCCATGTGAGTCCACGAATTCTCTTATGTTTTGTTATATTATGCTATGTTTTGTTATATTACGTTATGTTTTGTTATATTACGTTATGTTTTGTTATATTACGTTATGTTTTGTTATATTACTTATGTTTTGTTATATATTATGTTTTATTATATTAGTATTTTGTTATATACGTTATGTTTTTATCTTAGTTATATTATGCTATATGTTTGTATATGTTATTGTATATCACTGAACATATCATGAATATGTACAATAAATCATGTGAATATTGTGATATCTACTATATGTCGTTATGATTTCTCACTTGTATGTTTCCCATTTATATATGTATCGTGTGTATTGTGATATCACTACTGTATTGATATCACTGTTACTGTATTTGATACCTGTTACTGTATTGTGATATCACTGTGTATGTTTGTATATAGTTATATCACTGTGATTGTGATTATGATTGATATCACCTGTTACTGTGTATTGTGATATCACTGTGACTGTGTATTGGTATCACTGTGATGATTGTGATATCACTGTACGTGTATTTGATATCACTGTATTGTATTGTGATATCACTGTGTACTGTGTATTGTGATATCACCTGTTACTGTGTATTGTGATATCACTGTGTACTGTGTATTGTGATATCACTGTGTACTGTGTTGTGATATCACCTGTGTACTGTGTATTGTGATATCACCTGTGTATGTGTATTGTGATATCACCTGTGTACTGTGTATTGTGATATCACTGTGTACTGTGTATTGTGATATCACTGTGTACTGTGTCATTGTGATATCACTGTGTACTTGTGTATTGTGATATCACTGTGTACTGTTTGTATATCTGTACTGGTATTGTGATATCACTGTACTGTTATTGTGATATCACTGTGTACTGTGTATTGTGATATCACTGTGACTGTGTATGATATCACTGTGTACTGTGTGTGATATCACCTGTGTACTGTGTATGTGATATCACCTGTGTACTGTGTATTGTGATATCACCTGTGTACTGTGTATTGTGATATCACCTGTGTACTGTGTATTGTGATATCACCTGTGTACTGTGTATTGTGATATCACCTGTGTACTGTGTATTGTGATATCACCTGTGTACTGTGTATTGTGATATCACTGGCATTGATATCACTGTATGTGATGATATCACTGTGTACGTGTATTGTGATATCACCTGTGTACTGTGTATTGTGATATCACCTGTGTACTTGTATTGTGATATCACTGTATTTTTGTGATATCCTGCTGTATTGTGATATCACTGTGTACTGTGTATTGTGATATCACCTGTGTACTGTGTATTGTGATATCACTGTGTACTGTGTATTGTGATATCACCTGTGTACAGTGACCTTATTGCATATCAGAATATATAATTACTTTTCCAGTCTTAGTGTGGTATGTGGACTGTACTAAGTCAATATACACAGGTTCTAGAATAGATATGATCAGTCCTTGTAGACCAGAAATCAACAAAATCTGGTCCAGGAGCTATGAATCAGCTACTATAAAAACAATTTTATTAAGTAATTTGATGACAACTTAATGTATTTTCTGAGTTCTTGTTGCTCAGTGTTGCTCACGTCAGTGTTGTTCATGTCAATGTTGTTCATGTCAATGTTGTCCATGTCAGTGTTGTTCATGTCAGTGTTGTTCATGTCAGTGTTGTTCATGTCATTGTTGTTCATGTCAGTGTTGTTCATATCAGTGTTGTTCATATCAGTGTTGGTCCATGTCAGTGTTGTCCATGTCAGTGTTGTTCATGTACAACACTCACTATTAATGTAAAAGGAAACACAAGTGTTGTTCTCAGTTGTGTTCATTAATCAAAGAGAACATTAATGTTGTTTTTGTATATGTTCATTTATCATAGTGAGCATTAAGGTTGTTCTTGTAAATGTTCATTCATCATAGTGAACATTAATGTTGTTCTTGTATGTGTTCATTCTTCATAGTGAACATTAATCTTGTTCTTGGTGGTGATAGCCACTTATGCATATACAAGCATATCCACATATATACATCCCCTTCAGTCCGGTGGTTTGATCTTCAGACTTGAGTGAGTGCTGAGAGGCGCCACTCTACCATCACAACATGTATACACATGTTTAAATATTCATAAATACATGTACACATTTAAAAATTATATATACATACATACATAAAAACCCTCACATAAGAGACGGAGATTTATGAGGAGTTTTCAGTGGAACTTGGATAATAAACTGTCACAGGGAAACACAAAAAGTTGATAATAATGATAATAATATATTCACCAGGAACTACGTCCTGACACAAGTCTTTTCCAGATGGTGACCCGTCACTGTCTGCTGAAGGTGTGTGGTGACCCGTCACTGTCTGCTGAAGGTGTGTGGTGACCCGTCACTGTCTGCTGAAGGTGTGTGGTGACCCGTCACTGTCTCTTGAAAGTGTGTGGTGACCCGTCACTGTCTCCTGAAGGTATGTGGTGACCCGTCAACGTCTGCTGAAGGTGTGTGGTGACCCTGTCACTGTCTCCTGAATGTGTGTGGTGACCCGTCAACGTCTGCTGAAGGTGTGTGGTGACCTGTCACTGTCTCCTGAAGTAGTGTCGGTGTTTGTACACGTGATGTACATATATATGTGTACATGGATATGTGTGTGAGTAGAGGTAGAAGTGTGAGGTGTGGGTGCGTGTGTATTTGTGTTTACATACTAGTAAGACTGAAAGGAGAGGATTATATGTATGTTTGATACAGATGATTGTGTGTGTTCCTTTATTCGCGAGTCTGTGTGTAGGATGTGTATGTGGAAATACAGAACTGAGTGTATAGAAGAGTGCGCACTTAGAACCTTTGCGTATCATACAAATAAGAGAAGATCACTAACAAGAAAAAACATGTAACTGATAACAATTAATTACAGTTACCATGAAGGGAACACAATGCTTCACACACTGACACTAATCTGTGCACATAAAAACATTCACAAATAAACTTACACAGCTAAATAATTAAACAAGTTAATAATTGACATAGGAACAATATTAAATATAAATATATGTTCAAAATTATCATTGAGTGGCCACTCCTTGGTGGGCTAACTGGGATAGAGATTTCTCTTGTCTCAGGTAGTCGACGTTCGAGTCTGTCCAGGTGGATGTTTTTACAGAGCGCAGATTTTCTGCGTGTCCTCCTCTGTAATAACATCTACCTTCGTATACTGATATTAATACACTTGTGTAGTAATATCATATATGGACAGTGCTTCAAGGGTGGCTAAAACGCTGACCTCAGGGAAGTGGTGAAGGGTGTATGGATGAACACTTGGAACCATGGACCTGGGGTGGGACTGCTGACCTCAGGGAAGTGGTGAAGGGTGTATGGATGAACACTTGGAACCACGGACCTGGGGTGGGACTTGCTGACCTCAGGGAAGTGGTGAAGGGTGTATGGATGAACACTTGGAACCACGGACCTGGGGTGGCACTTGCTGACCTCAGGGAAGTGGTGAAGGGTGTATGGATGAACACTTGGAACCATGGACCTGGGGTGGGACTGCTGACCTCAGGGAAGTGGTGAAGGGTGTATGGATGAACACTTGGAACCATGGACCTGGGGTGGCACTTGCTGACCTGGGGTGGGACTGGGTGAGGCATCAAAAATATCGAGAAAAATTTCCAGAACTTCATGGGAAGGGAAGACATCCGGGGGCCCACGGATGGATTCCTGGACACATGAACCTGGGAAAGGCGAGGATACCTTGGGGAAGTGGGAAAGGGAGAATATCTGAGGGGACACAGATTGACTCCTGGACACATGGACCTGGGAAAGATGGCGGGGAGGGGGTACTAGTTGTTGAGGCAGACCTTGGGGAAGTGGGAAGGGAGGATATCTGAGGGGACACAGATTGACTCCTGGACACATGGACCTGGGAAAGATGGCGGGGAGGGGGTACTAGTTGTTGAGGCAGACCTTGGGGAAGTGGGAAGGGAGAATATCTGAGGGACAGACTCCTGGACACATGGACCTGGGAAAGATGGGGGTACTGTTGTTGAGGCAGACCTTGGGAAGTGGGGAAGGAGGATATCTGAGGGGACACAGATTGACTCCTGGACACATGGACCTGGGAAAGATGGTGGGAGGGTACTAGTTGTTGAGGCAGACCTTGGAGAAGTGGGGAAGGGAGAATATCTGAGGGGACACAGATGGACTCCTGGACACATGGACCTGGGAAAGATCAAAAACTAAGTAAGTGGATGGTGTGGACCTTAAAGAACGACCACTGGCCTAAACGTGACAGTGTCTGGTAACTCTGAGACTGACAGTAGTCGCAAATAGTAATAGACAATAGTTATCTTAGTTTATAAAAAGCACAACTGATATATGATTATTTAACATTTCGGGCAAGCAGATCTTACCAAGCTCTTACACTTAAATTTTTTGATAACAGATGATGTGTTGGATGATTTCGTTCACACATGATACCTCTTAAATTATGCAACATTGATTTACATTAAAAAAACTTACTTATTCTACCATATAAAACGTATGAACGGTTATCATTTTACGGAATCTGTATCAACTCAGATGTTTGCGAGTGTTCTTAAAGAAAACTACTAAGGTATAACTTCATTTCCTTACTTCAGTCTCGAGATCTGAGGCTAAGTTTGAATACCAGAAGGACCTCTCTCCTGTGTCCCCCTTCCCTGTATCTGTTATCTATGTACTCGGTTGAAGGATATCTTTTTCTATATTAATGATGAGGAAGTAGGATGGTCTCCGTGACATTTACTTTAAATAACAAAGAACACCGTCGATCGTCCCCACAATCTGGCTACAGTTTAGTCACTTTGAGGGAGATTTTGTTCTCGCCCAGTTTAGTCACTTTGAGGAGATGTCTCGCCCAGTTTAGTCACTTTGAGGAGATGTCTCGCCCAGTTTAGTCACTTTGAGGGAGATGTCTCGCCCAGTTTAGTCACTTTGAGGGAGATGTCTCGCCCAGTTTAGTCACTTTGAGGGAGATGTCTCGCCCAGTTTAGTCACTTTGAGGGAGATGTCTCGCCCAGTTTAGTCACTTTGAGGGAGATGTCTCGCCCAGTTTAGTCACTTTGAGGGAGATGTCTCGCCCAGTTTAGTCACTTTGAGGGAGATGTCTCGCACAGTTTTGATGGATAATTAATGAATTGCTTGTTTCTTCTTTCTGTCCCAATGTGCAAATAAGATAAGTAAATTTTATAAACTTTCTAATCATTGCAAATTTTTCTAGTGTTTCCTTTATACTTCCCATGGCGGAGTGGGTTAAAATGCTTTCTCTGTAAGTCAAGTATGTCTTAGAAGACAACTACAAGGTGACCCCAGGTCCACAAGAGGCAGTGCCCCAGGTCCACAAGAGGCAGTGCCCCAGGTCCACAAGAGGCAGTGCCCCAGGTCCACAAGAGGCAGTGCCCCAGGTCCACAAGAGGCAGTGCCCCAGGTCCACAAGAGGCAGTCCCGGTCCAAGAGGCAGTGCCCCAGGTCCACAAGAGGCAGTGCCCCAGGTCCAGCAATTGGGAAATGTTGGGGCAGTCCACAACGAGTGCAGTGCCCCGGGTCTACCATAGAGGCAGTGTCCCAGGTCCACAAGAGGCAGTGCCCCAGGTCCACAAGAGGCAGTGCCCCAGGTCCACAAGAGGCAGTGCCCCAGGTCCACAAGAGGCAGTGCCCCAGGTCCACAAGAGGCAGTGCCCCAGGTCCACAAGAGGCAGTGCCCCAGGTCCACAAGAGGCAGTGCCCCAGGTCCACAAGAGGCAGTGCCCCAGGTCCACAAGAGGCAGTGCCCCAGGTCCACAAGAGGCAGTGCCCAAGGTCCAAGACATATTTTCAGCAACTCTGTTTGGGGAACATAAAATCAAAACTAAACTAACTCGATTGTGCAAGAATAATGTGAAGGACCTGTGAGTAACCATTTAGGAAGTTGTGAGTGACCTATGGGTAACCATATAGGAAGTTATGAGAGACCTATGAAATTATAAGGCACCTATGATTCAAAGTCTACAGCATACCTACCACTCAACACTATCTTTTACTACTGGTACTACTACTACAGGTAGTAGGTTGGTAGACAGCAACCACCTAGGGAGGTACTACCGTCCTGCCAGGTGACTGTGAAACAGAAACCTGAAACTGTTTTACATGATGGTAGGATTGCTGGTGTCTTTTTCTGTCTCATAAACACGCTGGATAACAGGTATATCTAGCTACTTCTACTTACACTTTAGGTCACACTACACTGGCATCACATGCATATATATACATACACACATCTAGGTTTTTCTTCTTTTCTTAATAGCTCTTGTTCTTTTTATTTTCTCTATTGTCCATGGGGAAGTGGAAAAGAATCTTTCCTCCGTAAGCAATGCGTGTCGTGTGAGGCGACTAAAATGCCGGGAGCAATGGGCTAGTAACCCCTTCTCCTGTACAAATTTACTAAAAAAGAGAAGAAGAAAAACTTTATAAAACTGGGTTGTTTGAATGTGCGTGGATGTAGTGCGGATGATAAGAAAGAGATGATTGCCGATGTTATGAATGAAAAGAAGTTGGATGTCCTGGCCCTAAGCGAAACAAAGCTGAAGGGGTAGGCGAGTTTCAGTGGGGAGAAATAAATGGGATTAAGTCAGGAGTATCTGAGAGAGTTAGAGCTAAGGAAGGGTAGCAATAATGTTGAAGGATCAGTTATGGAAGTAAAAGAGGGAATATGAATGAGTAAATTCAAGAATTATGTGGATTAAAATAAGGGTCGGATGCGAAAAGTGGGTCATAATAAGCGTGTATGCACCTGGAGAAGAGAGGAGTGTAGAGGAGAGAGAGAGATTTTGGGAGATGTTAAGCGAATGTATAGGAACTTTTGAACCAAATGAGAGAGTAATTGTGGTAGGGGACCTAAATGCTAAAGTGGGAGAAACATGCAGAGAGGGTGTAGTAGGTAAGTTTGGGGTGCCAGGTGTAAATGATAATGGGAGCCCTTTGATTGAACTTTGTATAGAAAGGGGTTTAGTTATAGGTAATACATATTTTAAGAAAAAGAGGATAAATAAGTATACAAGATATGATGTAGGGCGTAATGACAGTAGTTTGTTGGACTATGTATTGGTAGATAAAAGACTGTTGAGTAGACTTCAGGATGTACATGTTTATAGAGGGGCCACAGATATATCAGATCACTTTTTAGTTATAGCTACAGTGGGAGTAAAAGGTAGATGGGATACAAGGAAAATAGAATCAGTAAGTAAGAGAGAGGTGAAGGTTTATAAACTAAAAGAGGAGGCAGTTAGGGTAAGATATAAACAACTATTGGAGGATAGATGGGCTAGTGAGAGTGTAGGCAATGGGGTCGAAGATGTATGGGGTAGATTTAAAAATGTAGTGTTAGAGTGTTCAGCAGAAGTTTGTGGTTACAGGCGAGTGGGTGCGGAGGGAAGAGGAGCGATTGGTGGAATGATGATGTAAAGAGAGTAGTAAGGGAAAAAAAGTTAGCATATGAGAGGTTTTTACAAAGTAGAAGTGATGCAAGGAGGGAAGAGTATATGGAGAGAAAAAGAGAGGTTAAAGAGTGGTGAAGCAATGTAAAAAGAGAGCAAATGAGAAAGTGGGTGAGATGTTATCAGCAAATTTTGTTGAAAATAAGAAAAAGTTTTGGAATGAGATTAATAAGTGGAGGAAGCCTAGAGAACAAATGGATTTGACAGTTAAAAATAGGAGAGGAGAGTTATTAAATGGAGAGTTAGAGGTATCGGGAAGATGGAGAGAATATTTTGAGGAGTTGTTAAATGTTGATGAAGACAGGGAAGCTGTGATTTCGTGTGTAGGGCAAGGAGGAATAACATCTTGTAGGAGTGTGGAAGAGCCAGTTGTGGGTGTAGGGGAAGTTCGTGAGGCAGTGGGTAGAATGAAAGGGGGTAAGGCAGCTGGGATTGATGGGATAAAGATAGAAATGTTAAAAGCAGGTGGGGATATAGTTTTGGAGTGGTTGGTGCTATTATTTAATAAATGTATGGAAGAGGGTAAGGTACCTAGGGATTGGCAGAGAGCGTGTATTGTTCCTTTGTATAAAGGCAAAGGGGACAAAAGAGAGTGCAAAAATTATAGGGGAATAAGTCTGTTGAGTGTACCTGGTAAAGTGCATGGTAGAGTTATTATTGAAAGAATTAGGAGTAAGACAGAAAGCAGGATAGCAGATGAACAAGGGGGCTTTAGGAAAGGTAGGGGGTGTGTAGACCAAGTGTTTACAGTGAAACATATAGGTGAACAGTATTTGGATAAAGGTAAAGATGTGTTTGTGGCATTTATGGATTTGGAAAAGGCGTATGATAGGGTAGATAGGGGGGCAATGTGGCAGATGTTGCAGGTGTATGGAATAGGAGGAAGGTTACTGAAAGCAGTGAAGAGTTTTTATGAGGATAGTGAGGCTCAGGTTAGAGTGTGTAGGAGGGAAGGGGACTATTTCCCAGTAAAAGTGGGCCTTAGACAAGGATGTGTGATGTCACCGTGGTTGTTCAATATATTTATAGATGGGGTTGTAAGAGAAGTGAATGCGAGGGTCTTGGCAAGAGGTGTGGGACTAAAAGATAAAGAAGCAAATACAAAGTGGGAGTTGTCACAGTTGCTTTTTGCTGATGACACTGTGCTTTTGGGAGATTCTGAAGAGAAGTTGCAGAGGTTGGTGGATGAATTTGGTAGGGTGTGTAAAAGAAGAAAATTGAAAGTGAATGTAGGAAAGAGTAAGGTGATGAGGATAACAAAAAGAATAGGTGACGAAAGATTGGATATCAGATTGGAGAGAGAGAGTATGGAGGAGGTGAATGTATTCAGATATTTGGGAGTGGACATGTCAGCAGATGGGTCTATGAAGGATGAGGTGAATCATAGAATTGATGAGGGGAAAAGGGTGAGTGGAGCACTTCGGAGTCTGTGGAGACAAAGAACTTTGTCCATGGAAGTAAAGAGGGGAATGTATGAGAGTATAGTTATACCAACGCTCTTATATGGGTGTGAAGCATGGGTGATGAATGTTGCAACGAGGAGAAGGCTGGAGGCAGTGGAGATGTCGTGTCTGAGGTCAATGTGTGGTGTGAATATAATGCAGAGAATTCGGAGTTTGGAAATTAGGAGGAGGTGCGGGATTACCAAAACGATTGTCCAGAGAGCTGAGGAGGGGTTGTTGAGGTGGTTTGGACATGTAGAGAGAATGGAACGAGACAGAGTGACTTCGAGAGTGTATAAATCTGTAGTGGAGGGAAGGCGGGGTAGGGGTCGGCCTAGGAAAGGTTGGAGGGAGGGGGTAAAGGAAGTTTTGTGTGCGAGGGGCTTGGACTTCCAGCAAGCATGTGTGAGCGTATTTGATAGGAGTGAATGGAGGCATATGGTTTTTAATACTTGACGTGCTGTTGGAGTGTGAGCAAAGTAACATTTATGAAGGGATTCAGGGAAACCGGCAGGCCGGACTTGAGTTCTGGAGATGGGAAGTACAGTGCCGGCACTCTGAAGGAGGGGTGTTAATGTTGCAGTTTTATAACTGTAGTGTAAAGAACCCCTCTGGCAAGACAGTGATGCAGTGAATGATGATGAAAGTTTTTCTTTTTCGGGCCACCCTGCCTTGGTGGGAATCGGCCGATGTGTTAATAAAAAATAATAAATAACTACTACTACTGCTGCTGCTGCTGCTACTGCTACTACTACTACTGCTACTGCTACTACTACTATTACTACTATTACTACTACTACTGCTACTTCTACTACTACTGCTGCAACTACTACTACTACTACTGCTACTACTACTACTGCTACTACTACTATACTACTACTACTACTACTACTACTACTACTACTCGCACCACGACACCAAAACAAGGATACCATACACACAACAAATATACCATACACACAACAAATATACCATACATACAACGAGAATACCATACACACAACAAGGATACCATACACACAACGAGGATACCATACACACAACAAGGATACCATACACATAACAAATATACCATACACACAACAAGGTTACCATACACACAACAAGGATACCATACACACAACAAGGATACCATACACACAACAAGGATACCATACACTCAACAAGGATACCATACACACAACAAGGATACCATACACACAACAAGGATACCATACTGTCATGAGGGACATGGTTATCAAACAGATAGATAAACTGAAGCAAAATAAGTCCCCGGGACCCGACGAGTTGTTTTCCAGGGTACTTAAAGAATGTAAGATGGAACTTAGTCAGCCATTAATGAATGTGTTTAATACGTCCATCCTAACTGGTGTTGTGCCAGAGATGTGGAAGATAGCTAATGTAGTTCCTATATTCAAATCAGGGATAAGTCAATTCCATCAAATTACCGTCAATAAGCCTCACATCTATAGTAGGCAAATTATTAGAATCAATTATAGCTGATATTATTAGAAGTCACCTTGAAGAACATAATTTGATTAATGAATCTCAGCATGGGTTCACGAGAGGTCGTTCCTGCCTAACAAATTTACTGACGTTTTCAATAAAACATTTGAGGCAGTAGACAGTGATAAAGAATATGATATAGTTTACTTGGATTTCAGTAAGGCCTTCGATAGAGTACCTCACAAGAGACTCTTAAGAAAGGTGGCAGCTCATGGTATAGGAGGTAAAGTTCTAGCATGGATAGAGGCATGGCTTACTAATAGAAAGCAGAGAGTTTCCATTAATGGGTCAAATCTGAATGGGATTAGTCACTAGTGGCGTTCCACAAGGATCAGTTTTGGGCCCATTGTTGTTCATAATTTACATAAATGACCTTGATGAAGGAATTGCAAGTGACATGAGTAAATTTGCTGATGATAAAAAATAGGCCGTATAATTCATTCTGAGCAGGATACCAGTGAACTCCAGGAGGATTTGGACAAATTAATGTCTTGGTCTGAAAAGTGGCAGATGAAGTTCAATGTGGACAAGTGTAAGGTGCTAGTCGTTGGTAATGAAAATATCCCTCAATTTATAAACTAGGTGAAGTAGAGCTTGATCATACAGAATGTGAAAAGACTTGGGAGTCATGGTAAGCAGAAATCTAAAGCCAAGACAACAGTGCCTAAGTGTGCGCAATAAGGCTAACAGATTACTAGGATTTATTTCAAGAAGTATAAGCAACAGAAGTCCAAAAGTTATTTTACAGCTCTATACATCACTAGTGAGACCTCATTTGGATTATGCAGCTCAGTTTTGGTCACCTTACTACAGGATGGATATAGATTCATTGGAGAACATACAAAGAAGAATGACTAAAATGATTTACAGTATAAGAAATCTCCCGTATGAAGATAGACTTAGAGCGTTGAATCTCCACTCTCTGGAGAGGCGTAGAATGAGGAGATATCATCGAGGTGTACAAGTGGATGATGGGTATAAACAAAGGAGATATTAATAAAATACTGAGGATATCGAACCAAGTAAGAACCAGAAATAACGGATTTAAATTGGATAAATTTAGATTTAGAAAGGACATAGGCAAGTACTGGTTTTCGAACAGAGTTGTAGATGCGTGGAACAATCTTCCGAGTACTGTGATAGAGGCTAGGACCTTGGGTGGCTTTAAAAGGATTGGACAAAAATATGAGTGGGAGGGGCTGGGTTTGATTAGTGTCGTGAGTACGGGAATAAATTCTTAGGTAGTGGTGGTTTTGATAAGGACCTGCCTTGTATGGGCCAGTAGGCCTTCTGCAGTGTTCCTCCATTCTTATGTTCTTATACACACAACAAGGATACCATACACACAACAAGGATACCATACACACAACAAGGATACCATACACACAACAAGGATACCATACACACAACAAGGTTACCATACACACAACAAGGATACCATACACACAACAAGGATACCATACACACAACAAGGATACCATACACACAAAAAGGAACCAGGTGAAAAATATTTTTAGTGCGCCTGATACATCAAAGGCAACGGTACCTGTCAAGATACCACAATGTGTTCTGTGAGAGGCAGCAACAACACCAGCTGAACCACTGTCAAGATACCACAATGTATTCTGTGAGAGGCAGCAACAACACCAGCTGAACCACTGTCAAGATACCACAATGTGTTCTGTGAGAGGCAGCAACAACACCAGCTGAACCACTGTCAAGATACCACAATGTGTTGTGTGAGAGGCAGCAACAACACCAGCTGAACCACTGTCAAGATACCACAATGTGTTCTGTGAGAGGCAGCAACAACACCAGCTGAACCACTGTCAAGATACCACAATGTGCTCTGTGAGAGGCAGCAACAACACCAGCTGAACCACTGTCACGGTACCACAATGTATTCTGTGAGAGGCAGCAACAACACCAGCTGAACCACTGTCAAGATACCACAATGTGTTCTGTGAGAGGCAGCAACAACACCAGCTGAACCACTGTCAAGATACCACAATGTGTTGTGTGAGAGGCAGCAACAACACCAGCTGAACCACTGTCAAGATACCACAATGTGTTCTGTGAGAGGCAGCAACATCACCAGCTGAACCACTGTCAAGATACCACAATGTGTTCTGTGAGAGGCAGCAACAACACCAGCTGAACCACTGTCAAGATACCCCAATGTATTCTGTGAGAGGCAGCAACAACACCAGCTGAACCACTGTCAAGATACCACAATGTGTTGTGTGAGAGGCAGCAACAACACCAGCTGAACCACTGTCAAGATACCACAATGTATACTGTGAGAGGCAGCAACAACACCAGCTGAACCACTCAGGTCTACGCAAGTCAGAGCATTCTGAACACTTACCAAAGATATGGAGGACAGATAATATTGTCATAATATTTAAGAAAGGAGACAGAAAGCAGTGGGGAAGTGGAAGAGGACCAGAAACAGAGAAAAGATTCTGGGACAGAAGATGTAGATCACTCTAAAGGGAAAAGATCAAGAGTTGATCATAATGCTCGAGGCACAAGTCACCTGAGTAACTTGTGTAGTTATTGCTTGTTTGGCAGACATTAGAATAACCTTCATGTATGTCAACTATGAGAGTATTCATGGCGCTTTGAAACATATGTCTGGTCAGTCTTGAAGAATGAACCACCACCATGATAAAAAAAAAGTGGTGAAAATACAGAAGTGTGAAACGAAGTTACTTCCACAGCTACGGGAAATGATCTATAAGTAGAAGCTTCAGGAACTTAATTTGGCTTCATTAGAGGACAGACGAATCAGTAAGTTCAGATATAATACCATAAAAACACAAGAGTAATTGACAGAGTAGACACGATTGACTGAACGGTGGGTAACAAGTTCACAGATGGAAGTTGAAGACATAGATGAGTTACAGAGATGTCAGGAAGTATTTCAGCTTCATGATTATCAGCAAGTGGAATAATGTGGATGAAGAAGTAGTGACGGCAGGTCTGTGCATAATATTAAGAGTGGGGATGACACTGCAAGTAATAAGTCAGGACCACTAGCTTAAAATAAGACAGCTCAGAATGTAGGATGAATCTGGAAGGACAATGAAGACCAGAAAAAGAGTACAGGCGCTCAGCACAAAGGCTACAAATCTTCTTCAAGAAGGTGCCTGAAGCATCTATCAACCAAATAACCAACGAGACAAAACGTTAAATCTAAGACTTGGTTTTGAAAACGTCAACGATAAGTCTTTTGCAACACTATGGCATAAACCAGACAAAACTTGGAACACGCGGCACTAGTGTTGACCGATCCAACGAGGTTAGTCATGGACTATGATGACATTGGAGGACAGAAGGACTAGAGGGAACATGATCATGACGTGCAAAATTATGAGAGGAATTGGAGAGAGAGACGGGAGACAGGGACACGAGAGCACAACTGAAAGTTAAAAACACATATATATGGGATGTTAGAAAGAAATTATTTAACCTCAAAGAAGTTAGGAAGTGGAACAACAAGTGATAGAGGCAGGATCATTAACAGCTTCAAGAACAAGTGGTGGAGGCAGGATCATTCACAGCTTCAAGAACAAGTGGTGGAGGCAGGATCATTCACAGCTTCAAGAACAAGTGGTGGAGGCAGGATCATTCACAGCTTCAAGAACAAGTGGTGGAGATTCATCACTAGTATACATAACTGGGATATAATACTGGGATACATCACTGGGATACATCACTGGTGACCAGGATCATCACTGATACAATCACGGGTATATCACGTGGATACATTATAGATACATCACTGGATACAAGTGGGATACAGGATCATTTACATCTGATACAACTGGGAACATTACTGGGATAATGCTGATCATTCACAGCTTCAACAACAAGTGGTGGGGCAGGATCATTCACAGCTTCAACAACAAGTGGTGGGCAGGATCATTCACAGCTTCAACAACAAGTGGTGGAGGCAGGATCATTCACAGCTTCAACAACAAGTGGTGGTGGCATGATCATTCACAGCTTCAACAACAAGTGGTGGAGGCAGGATCATTCACAGCTTCAACAACAAGTGGTGGTGGCAGGATCATTCACAGCTTCAACAACAAGTGGTGGTGGCAGGATCATTCACAGCTTCAACAACAAGTGGTGGTGGCATGATCATTCACAGCTTCAACAACAAGTGGTGAAGGCAGGATCATTCACAGCTTCAACAACAAGTGGTGGTGGCAGGATCATTCACAGCTTCAACAACAAGTGGTGGTGGCAGGATCATTCACAGCTTCAACAACAAGTGGTGGTGGCAGGATCATTCACAGCTTCAACAACAAGTGGTGAGGCAGATCATTCACAGCTTCAACAACAAGTGGTGGAGGCAGGATCATTCACAGCTTCAAAACAAGTGGTGGTGGCAGGATCATTCACAGCTTAACAACAAGTGGTGGAGGCAGGATCATTCACAGCTTCAACAACAAGTGGTGGTGGCATGATCATTCACAGCTTCAACAAGTGGTGGTGGCAGGATCATTCACAGCTTCAACAACAAGTGGTGGTGGCAGGATCATTCACAGCTTCAACAACAAGTGGTGGTGGCAGGATCATTCACAGCTTCAACAACAAGTGGTGAAGGCAGGATCATTCACAGCTTCAACAACAAGTGGTGGTGGCAGGATCATTCACAGCTTCAACAACAAGTGGTGGTGGCATGATCATTCACAGCTTCATCAACAAGTGGTGGTGGCAGGATCATTCACAGCTTCAACAACAAGTGGTGAAGGCAGGATCATTCACAGCTTCAACAACAAGTGGTGGAGGCAGGATCATTCACAGCTTCAACAACAAGTGGTGGTGGCAGGATCATTCACAGCTTCAACAACAAGTGGTGGAGGCAGGATCATTCACAGCTTCAACAACAAGTGATGGAGGCAGGATCATTCACAGCTTTAACGACAAGTGGTGGAGGGAGGATCATTCAAGCTCTCCAACACAAGCTCAACCAGGTCGAGCCATCAATCCAGTTCACACTAGAAGAAGAAGTCGACAACACTCTTCCTTTCCTTGATGTTCTTCTCTGCAAAGCTGACCATGAACTTCGTTTAAAAGTCTATTGAAAACCTACCAACCAACACGATCTTCTCCACTTCTACTCTCACCACGACACCAAGACTAAACGTGGTGTAATTATAGGATTTTTCCTGCGCGCACTCAGAATCTACAGCAGTGAGTTCCTTGAGGAAGAATGCTCCCTTATTGAGCGAGTTTTTTCTAAACTTCATTATCCTCATCACTTCATTAGAGACTGTAGACGACGGGCATTAAACATCTTCAACACACCCAGAGAAGACACTGGGTGTGTCATTCCGAGTATCCACCTCCACATCCACCACCATCAAGGGCATTACCAGTAACAGACAGGACAAGCTTCAATCCACTGGAGGGGTATACACAATCCCTTGTAATGACTGCAGCAAATTATACGTCTGCGAAACATCCAGAGACCTCCAAACACGCATTTCAGAACACCAGTACGCAGGCAGATCTGACGACTCAAGAAATGCCTGTGTTCAACACCGAAATTCACACAACCATGGAAATAAATGGTATAAAATACCGACACAATGGAAAAAATAAACACATAAGCAGTATAATGTGATCCTTTATTGACAACGTTTCGCCCACGCAGTGGGCTTTATCGAGTCACAGACAGATCTACCTGGAAAAAGAGTAACATGAAGATATATATAGGGTATAGTCAGGTGGAGAATGCTGGGTCAGGTGGAGAAAGATGCATGTGACAGTCTTAAAAGTAGTGTGATAGTTAAAAACATTGTGTGACTTAAAGGACCTGCAGTGTACCATTCTTGAGTTCTAGGTGGGATAGCGTTGAAGAAGTTTCTTGGCAATAGGTTCAGCTATGTTGTAGAAGCCGTTGTTCTGGTTGAAGTTGTTGGATATACAGATGAGTGATGATTCTAGGATTCTTCGGTATTGCGTGTTGTCTTCTTTGGCGATGAGTCTTGCGTTTCTGTAGTTGATTAAATGGTTGTGTAAATTTCGGTGTTGAACACAGGCATTTCTTGAGTCGTCAGATCTGCCTGCGTACTGGTGTTCTGAAATGCGTGTTTGGAGGTCTCTGGATGTTTCGCCAACGTATAATTTGCTGCAGCCATTACAAGGGATTGTGTATACCCCTGCCGTGGATTGAAGCTTTTCCTGTCTGTTACTGGTAATGTCCTTGATGGTGGTGGATGTGGAGGTGGATACTCGGAATGAGGTCTTAGAAAAAATGTTGGAAACTTGTCTGTGACTCGATAAAGCCCACTGCGTGGGCGAAACGTTGTCAATAAAGGATCACATTATACTGCTTATGTGTTTATTTTTCACACAACCATTTAATCAACTACAGAAACGCAAGACTCATCGCCAGAGAAGACAACACTCAATACCGAAGAATCCTGGAATCATCACTTATCTGCATATCCAACAACTTCAACCAGAATAACGGCTTCTACAACATAACTGGTATTGTGCCAGAGATGTGGAAGATGGCTAATGTAGTTCCTATATTCAAATCAGGGGATAAGTCAATTCCATCAAATTACCGTCCAATAGGCCTCACATCTATAGTAGGCAAATTATTAGAATCAATTATAGCTGATATTATTAGAAGTCACCTTGAAGAACATAATTTGATTAATGAATCTCAGCATGGGTTCACGAGAGGTCGTTCCTGCCTAACAAATTTACTGACGTTTTTCAATAAAACATTTGAGGCAGTAGACAGTGATAAAGAATATGATATAGTTTACTTGGATTTCAGTGGGGCCTTCGATAGAGTACCTCACAAGAGACTCTTAAGAAAGGTGGCAGCTCATGGTATAGGAGGTAAAGTTCTAGCATGGATAGAGGCATGGCTTACCAATAGAAAGCAGAGAGTTAGTGGTATGGGTTATGGGGGGAAAACAGTGAAGTCCCAGTGTAGTAATGTTATAAATTCTAGGGAAACTAGTAATAGGCAGAATAAGGTGGATATTGGAAAGCCAGTGGCACTAGATGACAAGGACAGTAATAGGTATAAGGGAAAAACAGAAATGAGCAGGAAGGGTAAAAAGAAAGGAGGGTCTTTAAGTGTATATTACACCAATAGTCGTAGTGCTAGGAATAAGATGGACGAGTTGAGAGTAGTTGCAAGTACAGGTAATATTGATGTTTTTGCAATAACTGAAACATGGTTTAATATGAAAAATCGGGACTTGCCTGCCGAATGTCACATTCAGGGTTTTAAATTGTTCCAAGTAGACAGAAGTATCGGGAAGGGGGGTGGGGTGGCACTCTATGTCCGTGATCATTTAAATTGTTGTATAAAAATGGGTATAAAGTCTGAATTAACACATACAGAGTCTGTCTGGATAGAATTTTCAGAGGGGCATGAAAAATTGATTTTAGGTGTGATATACCGTCCCCCAAACTTAGATAGGGACCAAGGGAGACTACTATGGGAGGAAATTGTTAAGGCCACAATGCACGATAACGTAGTTATTCTGGTGACTTCAACTTTAGTCAAATTGATTGGAATTTTTGACTGGGAATTTAGAATCTAACGATTTCTTAGAAGTAGTTCAAGATTGTTTTTGAAGCAGTTTGTGACAGAACCTACAAGGGAAATAATCTGCTTGACTTAGTTCTGGCAAACAAGGAAACCCTTGTTAATAATTTAGAAATTACAGAGGAACTCGGCGCAAGCGACCACAAATCAATTACCTTTGGCATTGAATGGAAGTTTCATAGTAGGAATAACTCAGTAACGGTCCCAGATTTTCGCTTAGCAGATTACAATGGACTTAGAGAACACTTATCATCTGTGGACTGGGGTAATGAAGAGAGCTATCAATATGACAGTTTTCTGAACACTATACATGCTGCCCAAAGAACATTTATCCCATATAAAGAAATTAGATCGAATAGAAATGACCCAAAATGGATGAATAATAGGCTCAAATATCTTTTAGGGCAGAAGAAAGGAATTTATAGGCGTATCAAAAGAGGTGAGGGTCATCTTACGAATCAGTATATTGACATAAAGAGGGACGTTAAAAAGGGGATAAGAAAAGCTAAGCGGGACTATGAAATTAAAGTTGCTAGGGATTCGAAAACTAACCCAAAAAGTTTTTTCCAGGTGTATAGAACAAAAGTTAGAGATAAGATAGGTCCCCTTAAAAATAATTATGGGTATCTTACTGACAAAGAGAATGAAATGTGCTCTATTTTTAATAAATATTTTCTCTCGGTTTTCACTCAGGAAGACACTAATAATATCCCAAGAATTAGGTATTTTAGTGGGCCTGAAGAAGATAAATTATGTAGTATCACAGTCACTAGCGAAATGGTTATCAAACAGATAGACCGTTTGAAGCAAAATAAATCGCCAGGCCCTGATGAGCTTTTTTCAAGGGTTCTTAAGGAATGCAAAATTGAACTCTGTGAACCCTTAACTAACATTTTTAACCTATCTCTTCAATCAGGTGTAGTGTCTGATACGTGGAAGTTGGCTAATGTAATTCCTATTTTTAAAGCAGGGGACAAGTCGTTACCATCAAATTACCGCCCAATAAGTCTAACATCAATTGTAGGCAAATTATTAGAGTCGATTATAGCTGATAACATAAGAAGCCATCTCGATAGGCATAATTTGATTAATGATACTCAACATGGATTCACCAGGGGCCGTTCCTGCCTAACTAATTTATTAACTTTTTTCAGTAAGGCTTTTGAGGCAGTTGATCATGATAAAGAATTCGATATTGTTTATTTGGATTTTAGTAAGGCTTTTGATAGAGTACCTCATCAGAGACTGTTAAAGAAAGTGGCTGCTCACGGCATTGGAGGAAAAGTGTTTTCATGGATCGAGTCATGGCTCACCAATAGGAAGCAGAGGGTGTGCATTAATGGGGTTAAATCTGAGTGGGGATCTGTAACAAGTGGCGTTCCACAGGGATCGGTTTTGGGCCCGATCAAGAAGTATAAGCAACAGAAGTCCAAAAGTTATTTTACAGCTCTATACATCACTAGTGAGACCTCATTTGGATTATGCAGCTCAGTTTTGGTCACCTTACTACAGGATGGATATAGATTCATTGGAGAACATACAAAGAAGAATGACTAAAATGATTTACAGTATAAGAAATCTCCCGTATGAAGATAGACTTAGAGCGTTGAATCTCCACTCTCTGGAGAGGCGTAGAATGAGGGGAGATATCATCGAGGTGTACAAGTGGATGATGGGTATAAACAAAGGAGATATTAATAAAATACTGAGGATATCGAACCAAGTAAGAACCAGAAATAACGGATTTAAATTGGATAAATTTAGATTTAGAAAGGACATAGGCAAGTACTGGTTTTCGAACAGAGTTGTAGATGCGTGGAACAATCTTCCGAGTAGGGTGATAGAGGCTGGGACCTTGGGTGGATTTAAAAAGAGATTGGACAAATATATGAGTGGGAGGGGCTGGGTTTGATTAGTGTCGTGAGTACGGGAATAAATTCTTAGGTAGTGGTGGTTTTGATAAGGACCTGCCTTGTATGGGCCAGTAGGCCTTCTGCAGTGTTCCTCCATTCTTATGTTCTTATGTTCTTATAATATATATAAATGACCTTGACGAGGGAATTACTAGTGATATGAGCAAATTCGCTGATGACACGAAGATAGGTAGGATAATCGATTCAGACGTAGATGTCACGGAACTTCAGGAGGATTTAGACAAACTCAATTCCTGGTCAGAAAAATGGCAGATGCAGTTCAATGTAGATAAATGCAAAGTTCTAAATCTCGGGAATGTTCATAACCCTAGCACCTACCAGCTTAATAATATTGAACTCAGCCGTACAGAATGCGAAAAGGATCTGGGGGTTATGGTAAGCAGCAACCTCAAACCAAGTCAGCAATGCCTAAGCGTAAGAAATAAAGCAAATAGATTACTGGGATTTATATCAAGAAGTGTAAGCAACAGAAGTCCAGCGTTATATTACAGCTTTATACATCATTAGTAAGGCCTCACCTAGATTATGCAGCTAGTTCTGGTCTCCATTTTACAGAATGGATATAAATTCGTTAGAAAACATTCAGCGACGAATGACAAAGTTAATTCATAGCATTAGAAATCTTCCGTATGAAGAAAGATTGAAGACCCTTAAATTACATTCACTTGTAAGACGAAGAATGAGGGGAGACATGATCGAGGTATATAAGTGGAAGATGGGTATTAATAAGGGGGATATAAATAAGGTCTTGAGGATATCTCTCCAAGAAAGAACCCGCAATAATGGATTCAAATTGGATAAGTTTAGATTTAGAAAGGATATAGGAAAATATTGGTTTGGAAATAGGGTAGTTGATGAGTGGAACAGTCTGCCTAGTAGGGTTATTGAAGCTAGGACCTTGGGCAGTTTCAAATTTAGGTTGGATAAATTCATGAGTGAGAGGGGTTGGATTTGAGTGGGACTCGCACTTGAGTTAATAGAATCTTCAAAGCTTATTTCTTGGGCAGAATTGAAAATTGGGTTGAGCAAATATTCTGTTAGTGGGACGGATTGTGAAGGACCTGCCTAGTATGGGCCAACAGGCCTGCTGCAGTGTTCCTCCTTTCTTATGTTCTTATGTAAACGTCTTCAACGCTATCCCACATAGAATTCAAGAATGGAACACTGCAGGTCCTTTAAGTTACACAATGTTTTTAACTATCACACTACTTTTAAGATTGTCACATGCAGCTTTCTCCACCTGACTCAGCTTTCTCCACCTGACTAAATCCTATAAATATTCATGTTAGTTTTCTTCCAGGTAGATCTGTCTGTGACTCGATAAAGCCCACTGCGTGGGCGAAACGTTGTCAAAAAAGGATCACATTATATTGCTTATGTGTTTATTTTTTCGTAATACAGTGACCAGTAATGCGCAGCATAATGTAAGCGAGGCCTTAGCAATAATAATAATATAGATTTGAAAGAATAACCTGAGAACTTCTGTTATTTATACTTCTTGATATGAATTATTATTACAATCACATAGAAGCGCTAAACCACAGGGGTCATACAGCGCTGCAGGTTAT